>JAPKLW010000176.1:746781-765483 GCA_026898455.1 Plectranthus barbatus
TGGGGAGCGCAGGAGGCGCAGGCTTCTGGTTTAAATCAGAAGAGGAAGTTTGAGGAGCCGCCAAAGCATTTTGTTCAAGGTCAAGGCAATCAGAAACGCCACGACCAGGGCAGACAACATAATTTCCAAGGGAGGCCAGACCATCAGAACTTTCAGAGGTTCCACCCTCACCAGGCTCAGAGGCAAGATCAGACAGGACCACAGAATTGCCAAAGGTGTGGCAGAAGGCATGCCGAATTTTGTCAAGGTAATGCATGCAGATGTTTCAACTACGGAGGGCAAGGTCATTATGCAAACAACTGCCCTACACCGCCAGTTCAGGGAGGCAACCGTCAAAATTTTCAGAGACCTGCCAACTAACATCTGAGGGGCATCAGAGGACACCGTCAGCCGTGGAGAGGCAATGCTGGAAACAGGGGAGGTGGTAGACAAGGTAATCAGGCCCCACCTAGAAACCAAGAAGGGAACCAGCAAGGCGGCGATGGTCAACTGAGGAGAGCTAGAGCCTATGCTTTGGATGGGAATTAGGACAATGGCAATCTGGCTTGTATGGGATGCATTAAGAATATACATGTTATGGTATTATTAGATACTGGAGCATCACATACATTCATTTTATCTACATGTGTTGAGGCCTTAGAACTTACAGTAGAGAAGAATAGTCATGACTTGAACGTAGCAATACCTTCAGGAGAAACTACTACTTCTACTTTAGTGTGCCCAGACTTGAGAATCAAGATGGACGAGAATGAAATTCAAGTAGCCGAGCTGAATGTTTTAGATATTCATGACGTAGATGTAATCCTAGGAATGGATTGACTGTCGGATAATAAAGTGACAATTTTGTGTCATGAGAGAAGACTGATCATTCCTTAACAAGGGAATGAAGAAGCTTCCGTGCATGGATTCAGGAAAAGGCAGAGAGTACATGTAATCTCTACAATTCAAGCAACGAAGCTGTTGCGGAAGATCGGAAACCAAGCTTTTCTAGTGTATTTGGAAGGAGAAGTGAAACCAGAGCTAACAGTACAGGATGTTCCGGCAGTAAGGGAGTTCGAGGACGTGTTTCCGAAGGAACTACCAGGGATACCACCAGATAGACAGGTAGAATTTACAATTGATCTAGAACCGGGTGCGGCACCGATTTCTAAAGTGCTGTACCGCATGGCCCCGAAGGAGTTACAAGAGTTAAAGGTCCAGCTACAAGAGCTCTTGGACATGGGTTATATCAGGCCAAGCGTGTCACCATGGGGTGCACCGGTTTTGTTTGTAAAGAAGAAGGATGGATCAATGCGTATGTGCATTGACTACAGAGAGCTGAATAAATTGACGCTGAAAAACAAATATCCATTATCGAGGATCGGTGATCTTTTTTATCAGCTCATGGCAGCGAAGTTGTTTTCTAAGATTGATCTTCGATCAGGATATCATCAGTTAAAGATTCGGAAGGAGGATATTCCGAAGATAACGTTCAGAACTAGATACGGTCACTACGAGTTTGTAGTAATGCCGTTTGGACTCACTAATGCTCCTGCAGTATTCATGGACTTAATGAACTGAGTATTCCACCCGTATCTTGACAACTTTGTACTGGTGTTTATAGATGACATCCTAATATACTCGAAGAGCGAAGCAGAGCATGAACAACATCTGAGAACAATTTTGCAGACCCTGAGAGACGAGAAGTTGTACGCCAAATTCAGTAAGTGTGAATTCTGGCTAAGAGAAGTGACATTCTTGGGTCACATCGTTTCGGCAGACAGAATCAAGGTAGATCCAGCCAAGATTCAAATAGTGATGGACTGAAAATCACCAACTACGCCTAACGAGATTCGTAGTTTTCTGGGTTTAGTAGGTTATTACAGGAGATTCATTGAGGGCTTCTCGAAGATTGCAAAACCGATGACCCAGTTACTACCGAAGAATGCTAAGTTTGAATGGACTTAGGAATGTGAGGAGAGCTTCCAGAAGTTGAAGTAGTTATTGACAATCGCGCCAATTCTAGCAGTGTCGGAACTAGATAAGAACTTCGAAGTTTACACCGATGCTTCGAAAAACGGGTTAAGTTGCGTGTTGATGCAAGACAAAAAGGTGATAGCATATGCGTCAAGACAGTTAAGACCGCATGAAGTAAACTATCCAACTCATGACTTGGAGTAAGCAGCCGTAATTCACGCGTTAAAGATCTGGAGACACTATCTCTATGGAGTGAAATGTGCCATATTCACGGATCACAAGAGTTAGAAGTACTTCTTTGAACAAAAGAATTTGAATATGAGGCAGAGGAGATGGTTAGAACTCGTGAATGATTACGATCTGACGATTAATTATCACCCAGGCAAAGCAAATTCAGTAGCAGATGCCTTGAGCAGAAAAGGAGAAGCTCAGTTAGGCTGTATGCTTACAAGAGAGAGCAGTTTGATCAGAGAGTTTGAGAAGCTTAGCTTGGAAGTGATATCACCTTCCGAAAAGAAGAGGTGTGATTTGGCAACATTGACAATAGTGCCGGATTTGAGAGAAAGAATCATCGAGGCACAGAAAGGAGACGCAGAGATTGAGAAGTTGCGTCAGAAATTGAAAGTCAAGCTAGTGGGAGAGTATCGGGAAGCAGATGACAGTGCATTGCTATTCAGAGATCGAATTTTGGTGTCGAGCTGTGAGGAATTGAGGAATGAAATTTTGAGTGAGGCACATGTTACGCCGTATACTGCTCACCCAGGAAGTACGAAGATGTATCAAGATCTGAAAACCAAGTACTGGTGGGATTGTATGAAGAAGGATGTAGCCCTATGTAGAGAAATACTTGGTTTGTTAGCAAGTCAAGGCATTACATCAACGACCGTATAGGAAATTGCAGCCGTTAGATATTCCTGAATTGAAATGGGAACATATCACCATGGATTTCGTGATAGGCTTGCCAAGATCACAGAAGGGGGATACGGTGATATGGGTTATCCTTGATCGTCTAACGAAGAGTGCTCACTTTTTACCAATTAAGGTAAATTATGGGTCGGATAAGTTAGCACAGATCTATGTCCGAGAGATAGTCAGACTGCACGGGGTGCCGAAGTCCATTACGTCTGACAGAGATGCAAAGTTTACATCTCGATTTTGGATGAGTTTGCAACAGGAGTTGGGTACTCGCCTGAATATTAGTACGACATTTCACCCTCAATCGGATGGTCAGTCTGAGAGGACCATTCAAACTCTCGAGGACATGCTGAGAACAGTGGTTTTAGACCGAGGAAGCGGTTGGGAGCCGATTTTGCCTTTGATCGAGTTTGCTTACAATAACAATTATCAGGCAACAATCGGAATGGCTCCCTATGAAGCCTTGTATGGGAAGAAGTGTCGTTCGCCTCTTTATTGGGACGAGGTAGGAGAACGAAAGGATATCGGACCGGACGCAGTTGGAGAGATGATTGAGATAGTCCGTCAGATCAGGGGAAGGATTAGAGAGGCGCAGAGTTGGCAAAAGTCTTATGCCGACTCCAGGAGGGCAGAGTTATGTTTTGAAGTTGGGGACAAGGTTTTCCTCAAGGTTTCACCCTCCAAAGGAATCGTGCGCTTCGGGGTAAAAGGCAAGCAGAGACCGCATTATGTTGGACCATACGAGATACTGGAGCGCATTGGTCCAGTGACTTATAGATTGGTATTACCCCCGTGTATGGGCAATATCCATAATGTATTTCACGTGTCTCAGTAGAGGAAGTATGTTTAGGATCCGAGGCATGTGATTCGCCAAATCATTATGGAGTTGGATTATATTTAATGAGATGGGAAGATTTATTATGAAAGGAAAAAATATCAATTATATTACAAACTATCTTGATTTTCTCAAATATATTACAAACTATACATATTATCAAAATATATTACAAACTATCAGTTTTGTTCCAAATTTATGACGGGAGCAAATTTCCGGCGACGGAAAGTTGACATGGCTCGCCGGATAACACGTCAGCATTTAAAATTACACATCATCGTACAAATATATTACAAACTATTGTGATTTTCTCAAATATATTACAAACTATTGTAAGTTTCTCAATTACATTACAAACTATATACATTCCTAAATAAATATTCAAACTATAAATTTTTTAAATTTATGTTGAAAACATATAATTATACTTTATTAAAAATTCTCGACAAATTTAAAAAATGATAAAACACATATTTTAATTTTCATATTCATTTTGCTCTCGTCTCTCCCTTCGCCAAACAAAAATAAATAATATTCATATGAAAAATAATAATTATTGAGGATCAAATAATAATGATATATATATTTGACATATGTAAAATACCTTCAATAAATATTATTATTTACAGGAAAATTTGAGTTTTGGTTCGCCGAAATGAGAGACGAGAGCAAAAAAGGAAAACAAAAATTAAAATAAATATTTTTCCATTTTTTAAAAAACTTTTCAAGAATTTTTATGTCATGATTTTAAGTATAATTATTATATTTATTTAAAGATTTAAAATTTTAAAATATAATTAAATATGTTTTCGTCGTTGTTTTAAAATAAATTTGATAGTTGTAATGTTTATTTGGAAATATACATATATGTATAGTTTGTAATATAATTGAGAAACTTACAATAGCTTGTAATATATTTAAGAAAATCACAATAGTTTGTAATATATTTGTACGATGATGTGTAATTTTAAATGTTGACGTGTCATCCGGCGAGCCACGTCAACTTTCCGTCGCCGGAAATTTGCTCCCGTCATAAATTTGGAACAAAACTGATAGTGTGTAATATATTTTGATAATATGCATAGTTTGTAATATATTTGAGAAAACCAGGATAGTTTGTAATACAATGGATACTTTTCCCTATTATGAAATTATATTGTGGAAATGAAGTGAGATGGAATTATATTGAGATAATGAAGTGGATAATTCATGGTTATGAATTATGAAATGAAATTGGGAGATTATAATTAGTGAAAATAATATGATTTAAGCATGAATTGGATGGATTAATGAGTATGGAAATATATTTATACACATAATTATGTGTATAATGAGGATAATGGATGAATTATATTTATATATATGAGGAATTACATCATATTAAACCATATAATATATTCTAGAGAGAGAAAGAGTCAAACACTCCCACCCAAACCCTTACCCGTCAGAACTTCTTTCCGACCAGTTTCCGGTCACCTCTTACCACCACCGAGCCAACCGCCACCACCATCGTGTAGCACACTCTTCGGGCTTCGATTTGAGTACTCGTGGGCTCCAAGAGGATGAGGGACGAGGAAGTTATCGAAGTGAGAAGTTGGGTCGCCGGAATTTGGGTGAGTGAAATTTCCAGAAATTATAACTTGCTTTACTGGAATTATTTCGAACTCTTGTTGATATAATCGCGTTCCCTACCTTCTAAGGAGTGTTCGGAGACTGAGAGACGTGCATTTGACCGTCGGAATCGTCGTCGTCGCCGGAGAGAGAGAACTTTCCGGTGAGCTTCAATTCCTTCCCTATTTTTGCGTTTAATCCGTGTTTAAGGGCTGGAATCGTATTCTAGAGTGTCTAGGAGCTCGTATATGTATTTGCATGTGTATTTGGATGGTTGGAATGGCCGGAATCAGCGAAAATAGGTTCGCCGTGCAAAGGGTCGGAGAAGACAACCCGTATCGACCGAGATGGAGCTCATCTCGGTCGACACAGGTGTAACGGTCGATATGCTCTGTCTCGGTCGAAATATTCATTTCGGTCGAGATGGAGTTGAGCTCGATCGAGACGTGGAATTTTCCGGGCAACGGTCGAAGTATAGAAGATTGGGCGAGATAGAGAGTATATCGGTCGAAGTGTGTATATCGACCGAGATGGACTTATCCCGGTTGATATGCCCATATCGATCGAAATAGCTTCTGTCTCGGTCGAGACAGACATCTCGACCGAGATGGCTTGTTTCGGTCGAAACAGAGAGCAGACTTTCGAGTTTTGCATTTTCGTTCCTTCCCGAATTCTTTTCAAACCTTGTTCGATCCCTGAGATTAAGATATTACATTAAGTTATGCGAGTTGTCCTGTCTTAGATTGTTCGTACTAATCCGAATAACCATGATCAATTGTAGGAATTTGAAAGCAAGGACAATCGAGCTCATTTAGCAAGAAACATCTATACTTAAAGCCAAGAACGAGGTGGGAAACTATTTCAAATATAAAATAAAATGCGTGTTTTCATTTCAAAAAGTGTTACAACTATTTTGTTTTAACTGAAATTGCTATGCATGTTTTGTGATATTATATCTGTCCTCAATCGATTCCCATCGACAAGGAGAATATCTAATGAGTTTAGAACTAGGTTTCCATAACTGCGCTAGAACTCAATTAGTAATATGGAGTAGCGACTCCATATGAATAGGAATTGAAAGATATAAGGTGGAAATATTGTGGTGTTGGATCCGGTGATTATTAATATTTAACGATCGGGTCTCAAAATGGATTGTTGAGACTAGTGCACTTAGATGACAGTAGGTTGAGTGTGTTTGCATTCCTGACTGATCATCGTAACTTGGAAGTCGGCCAACTTTCAGTTACAAAACTGAAACAGATATAATAACATGTAAATAGCACGCGTGTGAAAGTAAAATGTTTTGGATAGTGTGGTTCTTTTTAACAAAACCCCACTTCTATCTGTGTGAGTTGCATAACATGTTTCCTATATAAATGCATGGTTTTGGGCATGTTTCTCATTGGGTACGCAAGTACTCAGCCCCTCGCGTTATTTCTAAAACGTGCAGGTTAAGCAGCAAGGATGTGAGTTTCGGGGTGTAAGCTGGTGAAATGAAGCGGCTTTTGAAAAGTTAAAGGATCCTGTGGCATGTATCCCCATATACATGTCACCATCACGCTACACACACTGCTGCACCACTCTCTGAAATTTCCTTCCCTTTTGAATATTTCAACCTTTGAACTCTGTTACTAAATTGACTCGAAGTACAATTTCTTACTGTTTACTTATCTTTTCTTTAAATTTAAGTCTTCCGCTTTATTATTTACGAAATGTGATTGTTAAAAACCTGAAACATCAATGTAACGTGGCCCCAAATTGAGAAGGTCAGTTGGGGGAGTTACAAAAAAGGATTAATGTTGGATAAGAGTTATAAAATAGATTTCCTGCTCAAGCCTCTGTATCGGCCGATATCATTTCATTTCGGTCGATTTGTCTGTATCGACCGATATCATCTCATTTCGGTCGATATGACTGTATCGACCGATATACTCTGCATATCGGTCGATATGCTCAACTCGGTCGATATTAGCCATTTCGGGAAAAGTTCTCATCTCGACCGGGATTAACCTCATCTCGACCGAAACAAACATTTCGACCGAAATAGACATTTTGACCGAAATGCCTGTGTCGACCGAAATGAGCTCCATCTCTGTCGATACGGGTCGTCTTCTCCGACAGTTCGCGCGGCGAACCTGCAACTTGCCATTTCTCACGATTTTTCCGACCGATTACACATGCAATCACATTTTCAACTCCCTAGACATCCTAGAACACGAATATAGCATCTAAACACCGAAATTCACGAAGAATCGAGGAAGAAGAAAGCTCACCGTAGCTCATCCACACACGGCGGCGCTGGCGATTTTCGGCGGCGAAACCCTATTTTCTTGATGTCCGAACATTCACTACAACACAAGAAATACAAATCTAATGTCAAAACGCCGATTACTTGCCGGAAAAATGAGATTCAAACCATAAATCTCAAAAATCGCAACACCAACCCACCTCAACTTCTCACCTCAATATATCTCTTGTTTCTTGTCCTCTCGGAGCCCACGAGTACTCAAAATGAAGCTTGAGACGAGAGCTTCACGATGGTGGTGGTGGTTTGCCGAATAGTTGCCGGAGTTGGCCGGAAAATGCGTCGGAAGTATGCTGACGGGAATTGGGGTATGGGGAGGGTTCTCAACACTCTCTCTCTAACTTATAATATAAGGTGAGAAAAACTTCTATAACTTTCATCCTATATATATATATTTATTTCTTATATATTGCATATCATAATTATACATACATATGATAACTCTTGCTTCATGATAATAATATAATTCATGAATAATTCTCTCAATTTCAAATAACCTTGATAACTCCTTTCAAAATTAATAAAGTAACCAAGCTCAATAACATAATTAACTTCTCCAATCTCAATCAAATAATTCAAATGCTTCTCAATAAAAGAAATTTCCCCTACATTATATCCGAACAACTATTACAAGGTTGAAAATAACACGGGGTATTACAAACCGTTCATGAAGTATCCCAAATAATGTGCGTCTGACAATCCTGGAACTTGGCTAGCCAACTAAACGAATATTGAGATGTATTCTTCTACCCCCGCTAATTGCCTAACTCCCAATAGATGTTTGAAGTTACTCCCTTTGAACCGAGTATCAAACCGAGCAACCAACGCTTGTGCAAAGTCAGCCTAATGCAAACCCAGTTTGCATGCACGTAACCATGTCAGCCAGTATAACATCGGGCCTTCCATTGCAACCATTGCTGCGACGATCTTTCGTTCAGGAGACCTTCCATGTATTTTAAGTTGTTGTTCAGTCCTGGCTACCCACCCAATGGGATCCTCGCCTCCAAACGCTGGCAACGACGCGAGTTCTCCACCTGTCTGCATCTGATGCTCAGGTTCTTCGCTGCTTTAGATGACTCAGAGGATGCCTCCCGTTCTGGCATTGTCCCGGTCGACGACTGCTGCCCCGCCGACGTCTTAAGAATCGCCTTAGATAGTACAACCAACGTAGTAATGATCTCGCTCAATTGAACACTATTAGCCTCCAACTGAGCGCTAGTTACATTCTGTTTTTCCTTCATATCAGATTGGTCAGCCTCTAGTTTCTCTAATTGTTCATTGGCTGATCTCATCGTCATTTTGGTGGATGGGGATCCGGCAGGTCGAAACAATTGTTAGTAACAGAAATCCAAGAATCAACGAAGAGACTTCGTTGACCAAAGCCACACACGGCTAACCTTTATTAAATTCTTCAATAATCCAAAGTTTAACACTAATTGAGGTTTAAATACCCTCTCTAAACAAACTAAGGAAATAACTCAAATAAAGTAACATTAATTAAGTCAACCCAAAATAATTAAATTAGCTAAATCATAAATCGCCTACGAATGTAGGCTCAGTCCCGTCCCTTTCTGCAATACACTAGCAACGGCCTCGACCCCTTACTCGCCTCCAACCTTCGCTCCACGTCAGTATCAGAATCAACTTATTTCAATAATTTATACCCTTAACGGTTTCTAGTTACATGATTTGAATTAGTAATATGATGTTCAAACATCCTTCGTTTTATAAATTGATTTTATAAGGTGATAGTGATGCTAAGACTGAAATTTGGATTTGATAATTACACCAAATACATTGCAATTCCAATATATGTTAAATTTGTATTTACTTTAGATGTCACAACACACTTTGAGTTAGTTATTAGTTAGATTAGGTAGTGGTCGAGGCTTAGTGAGACCTTTTATGTTGGTTTTATAATTGATGATATCATAATTATTATTGGCAGGATGAACTGGAGATCACGACAAGGTGTTTGGGCAGACGTGGAGGGTATTGTGGGACCCACGTACTCATTCGAAACAAAACCAGTGGGGAAATTGTTGCTGAAGGCCGGCACTCTGTGTTTGATAAAGCTAAAGCTAGATTGTAGATTTTCTATTTCTATTTTGGCAAATCACTTAGAAGTGGTTAGAGCTATAGCGCTTAATTAATTGAGACGGATAGGGTTACGTATTTAATTTTTAAAAAAATAATACTATTTCTCTTTCTCTTGAATTCCATTTCTTTTGTTCCAAATTTATCAGAATTTTGCCCGTTCATGTCTACACAAATGAATAATTCATTTGTTTTGAATGTGACTTGAGTATCATTACTTTCGCTGATTAAAATATTAATAAATTTAATTATAACTTTAACTTTTTAAAAATAATAATGAATTAATTTAAAAACATATATATTTATATATATTTTACAAATTCGAACTCATGAGCTCTTATCACTATGCTTATATCATTGGGACCCGATCTTAGCTTTTAATTAGCCATTATTGTCCTTAATATCGATTGGATATCAGACTTTTTATTTTGTTATTTTTTATCTTTCCTCCTATTTCTCAACCTTTTGCCCTTTTACTTTTCAATCTTTAATGGGAAGCATATATTACTTTTTTTTAATGACTTTAGTGGCAACATTTTTGTTCTTAGCCTCTTATATGATTAAATATTGGCATTCGTTGATGATAAAGTAGCAAATTTGAGAACAAGTCGGAAAAGAAGAACATTTAATGAATTTAGAGTGTTTTCATTTTTTGAAAGTTTGTTTTTAATCTAGATGTGCACTAATAAGATGGATTCTCGAGTGACCATCCAATTTTGTTGCTCTATTAAAGCATAATTTCGGTTTTTGTTCTCGTTTTTTTTGGAAATATAAGGTATTAATTTAAATTTCTCCTTATCTTCATCATGTCTTAATTGTATTTCGAGCCAATGAATTTATATATATATATATATAGGGTAGTGATCAGGTGAGAATATGAGTTACTATGAGAAATAAGAATATATCTCGCGTGTCCATCTCATCATGTAAATGGTGTGGCCTTGGTTTTGGGCCTTTTAATTCCGAGGCCCGGTACTTCTATTTTCTTCCTTTCTAGCCCATTCCTTTGTTGGTTGTATTTATGGACTGGAAATGTGGTTTGTGTTGCGGTTCGGATGTGAGCGGTTACGGGTGGTTATTCGACTCTCTTACTATAAGTATTGTCTAACCCGGTTTCTTCTTGTGTGATACGAAACCAAACCCTAGATCTGCGCCGCTCTCTCTCTCTCTAACCAAACCCTCGCTCTTCCTTCTCTCTTGACTTCCGGTGTCTGTGAGTGGTGTTCCGGCGAGCCTTTAGGGTAGTTGAGAGATCCAAACCCCAAGCCTTACCTTACATCCTATCTGTGGTCGTAGGAGGGCAAGGGGGCTCGCACATCAGGTGAGTCTGAGCCAAATCTCGTCCCTTCGATAAGTGGCAAAGGCGTGGGTGCACTGGTTCGAAGGATCCAGCCGGGGAAGAGTCCAAGACGGTCCAAGCTTGAAGGCCGGCGACGAGCTGGTCGAGGAACCCTAGTCCATTCAGGGCTAGGTTCGGGATCCGGGAGTAACAGGTTGGCAAACGGGTCGGCAGGGCCTGATACCCAAGAGTGGTATCAGAACCAGGTTCCTGCGGACCCGCATACCTGCTCTCGTCGAATCCGTGTCGTCTGTGCCCCAGGGCACTTGAGGTAGGTCGGGCGCTCCCTCTCCTAGGGGCCCCGCTCTGGTATTTTTTCTCTCTTCCCTACCACCTTCGTCATTGAGTCGGTTATTAGATAGATTAGGGTTTTCTGCACTTTGAATCCTGGTGTTTGATAGTTCTAGGGTTCAGTAGATCGGTCCGGATAACCGCGATCTACTGAACATCCTTCTCACTGGTCCGGATAACCGCAGTGAGTTAGGATCCCGTGGTCTCTTTTGTGCTCCTCTGTGGTTTCTTGCGTACCTTAGGGTTAGATCTTGGGCTATTTCGTCTTTCCGCTGCTTTTACCTATGATCTATGCTCTGTATACTTGTTTGATAGTTCATACTTGAGTTCGTCTGCGTTTTTTCTGCCTCTGATATCTAAGATCTGTGATATCTCATTCCTGTGTCCAAGTGTGTTGATAAAAACTTGTGTTCTTGATTCAGTATCGTCCACTGCATCTTTCTGGCTGTGTTTTCTATGAGTATCTGAGTGATTGTGTGAATTTCAGTGCCTTGTGTGCCAATATTTTTGTTAAAATGGCTTCTGGCATGTCTTCGCATGGTTTAACCCCTTTTAATGGTAAAACCAATTTCACTATCTGGAAACAGAAGATAGAATGCTTGATGATACAACAAAAAGTGCTTAGGGCTATTTCTGCACAATACCTAGACACTGACACTGCTGAAAAACGCATAGAAATGGATGAGTTAGCTCGGTCAATAATAATACTGAACTTGTCTGATTCAGTACTTAGGAAAATTGGCAAGGTTAAGACAGCAAAAGAGCTGTGGGATAAGCTAGAAACTCTCTTTACTGAAACTTCACTCCCTAGTAAGATGTACCTGTTAGAAAACCTCTTTAGGTTCAAATTAGATCTTAATAAGGACATAGATGAGAACTTAGATGTCTTTAATAAGTTAATTCAGGATATTAAGCTAACTGGAGATGAGCATATAGATGAATATGCTCTTATAGCTTTACTAAATGCCATACCTAATTCATACAATGATGTGAAGTTTGCCATCAAGTATGGCAGAGATTCTGTGAACCTAGAAACTATGATGAGTGGTTTAAAAAGTAAAGAAATGGATCTTAAGAGAGGTAGGGCAAGAAATAAAAACAACAATAATGAAATCCTGAATGTTAGAGGAAGGTCTAAAACCAGAAGTGATAAAAACAAGTCATATGACTCTAGGGATGGGAAGAAATATCAGTCTGATAATAGGAGTAGGTCCAAATCCAGGTCTAAAGGAAGAAAATGTTACAATTGTGGTGAGTATGGCCACTATTATAGGCAGTGTAATAAACCTAAGAGAGAAAAAGGGGAGTCTAGTAATTCTAATGTAAATACAGCAAAAGGTGACAGCTTAGGTGATGTTTATATGCTTGCTGATGTGGATTGCCTGAACTCCTTGTCTTCTGCTTATGTTTGTGCTGGAAAATTTTGTTCAACTGATTGGATTGTTGATTCTGGCTGCACTTATCACATCTCACCACACAAAGAACATTTCCTTAACCTGAAAACTGTTGAAAATGGATTTATTCTATTAGCTAATGAGAAGAAATGCAAAGTAGAAGCCATAGGCAATATAAGACTGAAATTTGTTGATGGTTGTACATACACTTTGAAAAATGTAAGGTATGTGCCTGATTTGTGTTTCAATTTGCTTTCTTGCTCTGCCCTTGAGGATGATGGGTTGGAAGGGAGGTGGGGGAAGGGTCTAATGAAGATTATGCAGGGTTCCATGGTTATTTTTAAAGCTGAAAAAAGGAACAACTTGTACATATGTAGCACAGAACCTGATCTATGTGTTAATAATGTCAATTCTTCTGATCTAAGTGTGTCTGAATTATGGCATAGACGTCTAGGTCACATGAGTAATAAAGGTCTAGAGTTATTAAGAAAGGAAGGACTGTTTGGGTCAGATAAAGTCACTTCTCTTGAGTTCTGTGAGCACTGTATCTTAGGAAAACAGAGCAGAGTTTCCTTTCCTGCTCACTCTCCTCCTAACTCCCCTAGGAGCTCCACCATTTTAGAGTACCTCCATGCTGATGTATGGGGGCCTGCTAGTGAGCCCACAAGGGGTGGGAAAAGATATTTTCTATCTGTGATTGATGATTTTTCAAGGAAAGTTTGGGTGTTCCTTCTAGCTCATAAGTCAGATGTGTTCTATGCTTTTAAAACTTGGAAAACCTTAATTGAAAACCAAACTGGGAAGAAAATTAAAACTGTAAGAACAGATAATGGTCTTGAGTTTTGCAATAATCAAATGGATGATTTGTGTGAGTCAAGTGGTATTAGGAGACATAGAACAATCCCATACTCCCCTCAGCAAAATGGGGTTGCTGAGAGGATGAATATGACTATCCTTGAGAGGGTGAGGTGCATGATGACTATATGTGGTCTAGATAAATCTTTCTGGGGTGAAGCTGTTATGACAGCCACCTATTTAATCAATAGATCTCCATCTGTACCTTTGGGGGGAAAGTGTCCTGAGTCTGTCGTCTCTAATAAACCTCTTGATCTTTCCAATTTAAAAGTGTTTGGTTGTGCAGCTTACATACATAAAAAAGGAGATAAGCTAGATCCTAGAGCTAGGAAGTGTGTCTTCTTAGGCTATCCTGAGGGTGTAAAAGGTTATAGGGTGTGGGATGTTTCTGATTCTGACTATAAAGTCATAATCAGCAGGGATATCACTTTTAATGAATCTCTTTTCCCCTGTAAAGCTAGTACAGAACCCATTCCTATGCTAGAAGGTACTCCTAATGAGGTGGAGCAGTCCAGTAATAATGATACTACTCAAGGGGAAAATTCTCATGTTAATTCTGATTGTTTGCCTTCTAATGATATGCTTGCTGATCATTTTGATCTACATGATACTTCTGATCAAGGTGGAGCCTCTGGGCCCAATTCTGATTCTGTGAATGATTCTTTAAGTGATTATAACCTGATTAGAGATAGGACCAGAAGGCAGGTAACTGCAAATAGGAGATTTGATGAATATGATCTGACTATGCACGCTTTGAATGTGCTTGAAGAACTTGATGGTGATGAACCTAAGTCCTATAAACAAGCTTTACAATCTCCTAACTCATCTAAATGGAAATCAGCTATGCAGCATGAGATAAACAACTTACATGAGAATAAAACTTGGATTCTTGTTCCTAGGTCTAGTGGCAGTTCCACTGTAGATTGTAAATGGCTTTACAAAGTTAAACATGATGGTAAATCTATTAGGTATAAAGCTAGACTTGTAGCAAAGAGATTTACCCAAAAGGAGGGCATAGATTATTTAGAAATCTTTGCTCCAGTTGTAAAGTTCACTACAGTCCGCATCATGCTTGCATTAGTTGCTTATTTTAATTGGGAACTAATCCAAATGGATGTTACCACTGCCTTCCTCTATGGTGATCTAGATGTGTGTATATATATGAATCAGCCAGAAGGCTTTTGTGATCCTAAGCATCCTAATCATGTGTGTTTGCTTAAAAAGGCTTTATATGGTTTGAAGCAATCTCCTAGACAGTGGAACATTAAATTTGACAATGTAATGAAGACTTTATGCTTTGAACGAAGTGTACATGATCATTGTTTGTACTTTAAGTCTGAAAATGACATTCCTACTTTTCTGCTTCTATATGTTGATGACATGCTGATTGTTAGTCCTGATGTGAACTCTGTGAAGCATGTTCAAACTCATCTGTGTAAGCACTTTAAAATGAAGGATTTAGGAAATGCTAGAAGAATCCTAGGTATGGATATTGTTAGGGATAGAAGTAATTCAACCCTTGTGCTTAGTCAATCAGCTTACATTGCCAAAATTCTTACTAAGTTTTCAATGAATGATGCTAAGTCTGTTAATGTGCCACTTGCTTCTCATTTCTTACTATGTAAAGATCAATGCCCTAAAACTGATTCAAAAACAAATGAAATGAAGAAAACACCTTATACTAATGCTATTGGTTCTGTCATGTATCTTATGGTTAGTACACGACCTGATATAGCCTATTGTGTGAGTTTGTTGAGCAGATATATGTCCAATCCTGGTAAGCCCCATTGGGAAGCCCTAAAATGGTTGTTTAGATATCTGAAACACACACAAAATACTGGTTTGAGATTTGCTAAACACATTAATGATGTATCTCTCATTGGTTATGTGGATTCTAATTATGCTAATGATAGAGACAATAGGAAATCTACTACTTCCTATGTTTTTACCTTATGTGGTGCTTGTGTTAGCTGGAAATCTCAATAACAACCTGTTGTAGCTTTGTCAACAACTGAATCTGAGTACATTGCTATGACAGATGCATTTAAAGAGGCTATATGGTTGAAAGGATTGTTATCTGAAATTAAATATCTTAGGTCAAATCCTGTTGTGTATTCTGACTCTCAATCCGCAATTCAGTTGTGTAGAAACCCAGTATTCCATGATAGAACTAAGCACATAGATGTAAGATACCATTTCATTAGATATATTGTTGATAAAGGCATGATTACACTTAAGAAAGTTGCATCTGAATTTAACCCAGCCGACATGGGTACTAAGTGTCTACCATTAGAAAAATTCATGTCTTGCAAGAATTTGCTTAACATTGAATAAGGTTAACTTGTGGTCCTTTCTTCGAATCATGCTGAATATATATACTATGTGTATTCTGATAGAACTTGGTGTCTTTCTTTGTGAAATGAATCTATTTGTCATGGTTAATTAGTTTAACCTCACAACTTAGTGTTTTTCTTATTTCTAATTGTGGGTATTTGCTTTGTGTGTGGCTGCAGGTACTAACCCTTAGAATCAGTGTACCTATGCCTTGCCCTATAAAGTCCCAGTACATGAATTGCTGGGCAACTGGCGATGATGACAAATAATAAGTGCCAAAAGCCCTTGCAACCACGACCAAGGTGGAGAATGTAAATGGTGTGGCCTTGGTTTTGGGCCTTTTAATTCCGAGGCCCGGAACTTCTCTTTTCTTCCTTTCTAGCCCATTCCTTTGTTGGTTGTGTTTATGGACTGGATATGTGGTTTGGGTTGCGGTTCGGATGTGAGCGGTTACGGGTGGTTATTCGACTCTCTTACTATAAGTATTGTCTGACCCGGTTTCTTCTTGTGTGATACGAAACCAAACCCTAGATCTGCGCTGCTCTCTCTCTCTCTAACCAAACCCTCGCTCTTCCTTCTCTCTTGACTTCCGGTGTCTGTGAGTGGTGTTCCGGCGAGCCTTTAGGGTAGTTGAGAGATCCAAACCCCAAGCCTTACCTTACATCCTATCTGTGGTCGTAGGAGAGCAAGGGCTCGCACATCAGGTGAGTCTGAGCCAAATCTCGTCCCTTCGATAAGTGGCAAAGGCGTGGGTGCACTGGTTCGAAGGATCCAGCCGGGGAAGAGTCCAAGACGGTCCAAGCTTGAAGGCCGGCGACGAGCTGGTCGAGGAACCCTAGTCCATTCAGGGCTAGGTTCGGGATCCGGGAGTAACAGGTTGGCAAACGGGTCGGCAGGGCCTGATGCCCAAGACATCAAATCGACGATCATGATTCATTCTCAGCAAATTGAAAAACACGGCATTTTTGCCCCAATATCCTGCAGTTTTAGCCTTTAAAGGCTAATACTCTAAAAAAAACTCAAATACAAACAACAACCTGCATTTTAAGTCCGATTTACTTCATTTTTAGCCCAATTTACTTCATTTTTAGCCCGATTTACTTCATTTTTGAATAAATACGAATTTAAAAAAATTAAACATCTTCTTCTTCAAAGCAGCAACACGAGCGTAGTCTCTATAAAACTCAATACCAACATCAACAGTTCTAAAAACTCTGCCCTTAAAATGCTTCATCTCATCAACACACTTTGGAATAAATGAACCTGTAAGATACAAAAATGCACAAAGTTAACACTAAAGATTCACAATATAATAGTAAAAATGAAAGTCGATTTGAATACACACTTTGGAATAAATCAACCTGTAAAATACAAAAATGCACAAAGTCAACACTAAAGATGCACAATATAATAGTAAAAATGAACGTCGATCTGAATAAAACAATTTTTTTAAACTATATTCGTGCACAATAAACAAAGTCGAGACCAAACATGAATGCGAAATCCAGAAACAAAGAAAAAAAAGATGATCGACAGAAGAAATATAAATCAAATCGAACGAAGAAGGAAGAAAAAATCAAATCGCGCGAAGAAAGGAATAAAAAATCTAATGAGATACTATTTCAGATTTTAGAAAAAGCTAAAATTACAAAAATAACCTTAATTTTGCAAAACTGCAGGATAATCGAGGAAAACTGCACACGGAGTGAAATAGATCATGAGCGTTGAAATCACAAAATCAAAGGCTGATATTTATTCTCATTTCTCATACTAAAAACTATTCTCATATGGTCACTACTCTCTCTCTCTCTCTCTATATATATATATATATATATATATATATATAGAGTTGCGTTCATTTCTGAACTAAGTGTTGTGAATGAACAATGACCTATAATCTAACCATTAATTTTTTGAATCTAATGGGTATAATAATGACACGTGGCAGTCATTAAATTTATTTATTAATTTGAAAGGGCATTTTAGGTAGTAAATATTATTATATTTTATAGTAGATTTGATAATTATGGTAGTTACCTAATTTTTTGGGATTTAATTTATTTAGCTTCTTTTAGGGTTCAATTAATTTGTTAATTCACTCTCTCCTTCACGATCGTCCACCCTCTTCCTCATGATCGTCCACCCTCACCATCGTCCGGCCACCAGCCCTCTCCCTCACCATCGTCCGGTCTGAAACCGGACCGCCGCCTCCGGCAGCCACTCTGGAATATCATCGTCGTCGTCGTCACCCCACTGCCCAACACCAAGACCTATCTTCTTCCCTTCACATTGCCCGTATTTCTTAATAAGTTCTCTCATGCGATCCACTGGAGTTGGGGTCATTTGAACATCACAACGCATTTCTTGTGATGATATCTTAGTTGCACACGAGTTAAACCCACCAGAAAAACTAAACTCCGGCAAGTCATCATCGTCTTTAGCTACTCGTGCACCATTCTCCCATTTATTCAGTCGCCGGCACCGGCATCGCTCAGGCAGAGGGAACGCCGTCGAGTGAGAATCTCAACCATCGAAGAAGTCGGACATGAATTGTCAAAGATTTTTTTTTTTTTCTGTCATATGCGATTATCATTTTTATTTTATGTGAGTGTCATTATTTATGAATAAATGTATCATTTTTCGAATCCGACTGACACTTGGTGGATCGCCTTCACGTCTAGATTTTATTTTTTTTCTGTCATATGCGATTGTCATTTTTATTTTATGTGAGTGTCATTATTTATGAATAAATGTATCATTCTTCGAATCC
>JAPKLW010000176.1:765493-797533 GCA_026898455.1 Plectranthus barbatus
TATGTGAGTGTCATTATTTATGAATAAATGTATCATTCTTCGAATCCCTGTTTAACGAATAACTAAAATTGTTTATATATTTAATGATAATATATTACTGGAAGTTGAGATAATAACCTTATAATGACACACAAAGTCATAAACAATGACACACAAAGCAATAAACAATGATAACGATTAACTTAAGATTATGGAATAAATCGTGGTGCATTTTCTCTTTCCAATTTATTTGATAATAATGGAAAAAATCATTAATGACACCCAACAAACATCTAAAATATTCGATTAATTTGGTATAGATCGTGGTTTGATCGAATTTGGTAACTGCTCCCATAATTTTAGACTTTCAGTTTTTGCTTATGCGGTATTTTTTTTTCCAATTATACCCTTTTAATGACAAACAATGTACTATTTAATGATAGACGGTAATATTAAATCTGGGACGTAGATGTACAAATTGGATGGTTAGATTTTGTTCTCTGTTCATTCACATAGACTTGTTCAGCCTAGATCACTCCCCTATATATATATATATAGATGTGATCAAATGATAATAAATACATATATTAACAGTAAGAATCAATTTCATCCATTAGATCTAATTAAATCAATGATTGATATTTAATCAAGTAAGAATTAAAACGCAATCAAGCAACAAATGATCAAGCAACAACTAAAATACAATCAAGAAACAACTAAAATACAATTATATACATATATATACTTAATTCGATTAAGCATGATTTATAAAGCATAAAATCTGGAAAAATGTTAATATCAACCACTGATTTTTTGAGATGAGCAATTAAGCACGAACGAGAATTATGCTTATTTTTTTAATTTTTTATGCTTTAATTTCAACCATTGATGCTATTAATCCAATTGGCTGAGATTCATTCCTATTTAGCACTAACTTTAATTTTAGCACTCGAGTGGATCTCTCTCTCTCTCTCTCTCTATATATATATATATATATATATATATAGGGGTGCATTCTAGGCTGAACTCATCTTCCTGAATGAACTATGAACATTCATTGTTGTGTGTATAATTGATCATTATTTTATGTATAATATATCATTACAGTATCATATAAACTACAATGATCAATTACACACACAACAATGAAGTATCATAAATAAGTACTATAATGAACTATTATATAAACTACAATGATCAATTAAACACACAACAATGAAAAGTTCATAGTTCATTCACAACATATAGTTCGGATTTGAACACAACTCTATATATATATATATATATAAAAGAAGCTTTAATCAATTGTGCCAAGTTGAGACAAAATTGAAATCTACTTAGTCAGGAGATGAGGATCTCTTAAGAAATTTCAAGAGATTTGATCTATTTTGTGAAACTGGCGACGGGCGGCAGGGTAAGGTAATATAGGCATACATGATACCTATAAACATGAAGAGAGATAGGAAAATGGAGTTGTTGTTGAAAGTGTTAAACCGTATAGAGATAGAGAGAGAAAGAGGAATGTTGATATTTCATTAGTTGATGAGAATGAGTTTTCACGAGCTACTACTGCTCTTGTATACATGAGTTAGTTTACAACAACTTGATCTAACCGTTTACTAACCTTCTAACTAACTCATCTTCTAGAATCATTGAGCTTCTTCGAACTTCTACAACTGCTGCATGAAGTTTTGCCATGCAATCCTGATACTCCCCTTGTGAACCCTAGCTGGGTAATGTCTGAATATTGATCTTGGACGAAAGAAGCTAAAAACGAGCCACAGACAAGGGCTTGGTTAAATGTCAGCAACTTGCTCAACAGAAGGCACATAACCAACCTCTACTGCATTGCTTGCGATCTTCTCTCGCACAAAATGGACATCTGCATCTATATGCTTCGTCCGAGCGTGAAAGACCGGTTTGGAGGCCAGCAACAACGCACTCCGGTTATCACACCAGAATCGTGCTGGAGAAAGAAGAGGCACCTTGAGTTCCTTAAATACTGATTGGAGCCATATCATCTCAGCCACCGTGTCTGCGAGAGCCCTATATTCGGACTCGGCACTGCTCCTAGCCACAACTGCTTGCTTCTTAGATGATCATGCAAGTAGATTCTCACCCATATATATACAGATTCCTAAAGTAGATCTCCGATCAACCATGTCACTAGCCCAATCTGCATTGCAGAACCTCGTTAAAGACAACGAACTTATAGGTTTAAAGAAAATACCGCGATAGCATGTTCCTTTGAGAAACCGCAGCACTGTTAATTTTGTAAAGCGCATCAAAGTTTGCAGAAGATTTAGAGAGGAAGATACATTTTATTTGAATGAATCTCAATTGTATTGTTACAAAGATAATGTTTATATACAGATAATAGAAGAGTCTAGATGAAATCATAACCGAAATGTAAGAGAATTTAGTTATGTTGCATGCTCTCTTTCTAGATCTTTTCCAGTACGTGTGCATGTTGTAGCTTTACGTCTGCATGTATTGTTTGAGTTGGTTTGCACACGTATGAAGCTCAATATTGCCCCCCTCAAGCTGTACTTCCCACAAGTGCAGCTTGAACAGCAAGGCATGAAAAAGATGAACAAACACAACTTTTGTAAAAATGTCGGCAGGCTGCTCCGAGGAAAAAACATGAAGAGGTTTGATCAAACCAGATTTAAAGGCATGATGAACAACATGGCAATCCATCTCAATATGTTTAGTACGTTCGTGGAATACCAGGTTTTTGGCAATGTAAATTGCTGCTTTATTATCACAGCAAAGAGGAATAGGCAAGGTTGGTGAACAAGCAAGATCACGTAACATATATGACATGCATCGGTCGGTTGCTTCTTGGACTTCCAAGAAAGAATACAATCTCCAATAAAAATGCAGAAACCCGATAAAGAACATTGTGTAGTCTTACACGCACCCCAGTCCGAGTCACAGAAAGCACGAAGTTGAAGATCATTGGAAGAAGAATAAAGAAGACCTCGTGAAGAAGAAGTAGAGAGATACCTCAGTACATGTTGAGCAGGAAGCCAATGTGTTTGTCGCAGAGAGTGCACAAACTGACTCAGCTGCTGCACGGCGTAGGTAAGATCAAGCCGAGTATAATTCAGATACAGGAGTCGACCAACAAGGCGACAATACTGCTCTGGGCGATCAAGTAATGGTGATGAAGAATCATCTTCTGCAAGGAAGCGAAAACCAGGAGGAAAGGGCGTAGATGCTGGAGAACAATCAAGCATACATGCGTCTCTTAATATGTCATTGGCATACTTGGTCTGAGAAATGAAAATCCCTTCAGAAGATTTTGAAAATTCCATGCCCAAAAAATATTTGACTGACCCGAGGTCCTTGATGGTGAATAAAGAATGAAGGTGTTGTTTGATGTCTTCAATGAGCTGTAAGCTTGATTCTGTGATGAGAACGTCATCGACATATACAGTTAAGAACATAAGATGAGGTGATGAAGCATAAATGAAGAGACAACGATCATGCTCAGACTGAGAAAATCCAAACTGAATCAACCGAGATGTGAGCTCCGAATTCCATTCTCGGGAAGCTTGTTTGAGGCCGTAGAGAGACTTCTTGAGCCTGCATACCTGACCCTCACTTGCCTTAGTATATCCAGGAGGAGGAATCATAAAATATCATGAGAGAGCGAGCCATGGAGGAACACATTATTAACATCAATTTGATGTAATGGCCAGCTTTTGGAAGCAGCAAGCACAACCAAAAGTCAAACCGTAACAATCTTTGTGACCGGAGAAAAAAATTCATTGAAGTCTTCACCCTCAACTTGAGTGAAGCCCTTAGCAACGAGCCGAGCCTTGTACCGTTCAATTGAGCTATCGGCATTGAATTTGACTTTATAAACCCACTTACAACCAACTGCACGCTTGCCGACTGGGAGAGTGGTTAATTCCCAGGTATGATTCCGTTCAACAGGTTCTAATCAGTTTTCATAGCCTCCTGCCAAAAATGGTTAGTACGAGCTTGATTATAAGTACTAGGTTCCTGAAAAGTAGATAAAAGAGCCACCGAGTCATGAAAATCATGTGCAATAGAAGAATGGGAACATGATAGTGAGGTGGAGTAATTGTTCAACCAAGATGGAGGTTGACGAGAACGGGTACTATGTCTGAGATTGACATTGTGAGGAGGAGATGTAGAATGAGGAGGAGGAGATGTAGAGTGAGGAGGAGGAGATGGTGGGGCAGATGGAGTGAGCTGAGGAACCTGTGAGACAGATGATGGAAGCAGCGAGTCATCATCGACGGGAAGAATATGTCGTGAAGGTAACTGTGAGTCATCAGGAATAGATGGAAAGGAATCTTCATGAAAAATGACATCACGAGAGACAATTACTTTATTGAGATCAGGGATGAAGAGTTTATAACCTTTCTGGGTAGATGGATAACCTATAAATACCACGGAAAAAGAACGGCTATCAAACTTGTCAGTAGAATGTGTCTTGTTAAGTGCAAAGGCTGAACACCCAAAAATCTTGAGAGTAGAGTAGTCAGGAAGACGATGATGTAGAATATAGTAGGGACACGACCATTGTAGAGTGGGAGTGGGCAGATGGTTTATAAGATGAGTTGCGGTTAAGATGGCATCACCCCAAAAGGACTTAGGCAGTTTGGAATGAAGAAGTAGAGCACGAGCGACTTGAAGAAGATGTCTATGTTTGCGCTCAACCACCCCATTTTGTTGAGGAGTATAGGGGCAAGACCTGTGATGCAAAATACCAAGATCAGTGAGCATTGATGAACATGAATGATTGATAAACTCAGAACCATTATCCGAGCCCACCACCTTGACACGTTTATTATATTGAGTATGAACCATTTTGAGAAAGGATTGAAGAGTGGAGCTGACAAGGGATTTGGTAGATAAGAGCATAGTCCAAGTGCATCAGCTAAAATCATCAACAATGGTGAGAAAGAATCTAGAACCCGATCTAGACGGAGTATGGAAAGGTCCCCAAAGATCAATATGAATCATATCAAAGCATGCATCCGTTTTAATCATGTCGTATGTATAAGGTTCTTGATGTTGCTTAGATTTAACACAAATCTCACAAGAATGTGGAGATGGGAAAATATTGACTAGAATACAAGATTTAAGGTGAGTCAAAACTTTATTAGAAGGGTGGCCCAATCTGGAATGCCACAGAAAAACATCATGAGGAAGATTACATGAGAAATTTGCAGAATGAAAAATGAAATGGGAAGCATAGCGATCTGCGTAAGCTTGGACAGTAGAAGGAGTGAAAGAACTTGCATTGAGTATGTATAAGGTTTTGAGCATATGACCAACAGCCACAATATTATGGGTATCAAGGTCCTGCAAGATACAAAAAGTATCAAAAAAATTGAAACAAAGTCGTGAGTCATGGGTAGCTTTGCGGACAGATATGAGATTATATCTAAACGAAGGGATATATAGCATTGAATGTAGTGTGAAGGCAGGCGATAGGTTTGTGTTTCCAGTGTGAGAAACTTGTTGTATGCTACCATCCGGGAGACACACAGGAATATGAGTGGTAACAGGTGAAGGGTTAAGTAAGAGAGCAAGATTATTGCACATGTGACTTGTGGCGCCAGTATCAACAATCCAAGATCCTAATTCAAGATTTTTATCAAGCATCGAACTAAAACAAGTATGAATAAGAGTACCTGCAAAATCTGGGTGCAAGGAAATATTAACAGCTTCAGAAGATGCAGGCGTGGATGAACTAGGATTATCCCAATCCAAGGGTGTATCAGACACCATAGCCACAACAGGAGGATTGCACTTACGAGCAGGATCGATCCAGTCAAGATATCTAACCAGTTTAAAACATGTTGGGTTTGGCAAACCCATGTCCCACATCGGAGATACAAGGATGTGATTCCTTGTATATAAGAGTTCACCCAACTCCCATTAGTATCAGGCCTTTTGGGAAGTGGTGTCCCAAGAACAAAACCTTGAGGGCTTGGCCCAAAGCGGACAATATCATACTAATGTCGAGTTGGCGGTTCCCCTAACAGATTGGTGCGGTGAACATGGAACGAACACGTGGTACCCTGGTTTGAGCAGGGTTCGGGGGACCGGGGTGGTGGTGGACTCTGGAGTGATGTGGGAGGCCCTCAATTCGAGCGGGGATCGTCTCTGGGTTCCTTGTGTCGAAAGCTTCCTGATATTGTAGGGGGTCATGCGGCGTGTCCCGTGGGTTAACGGCGGTGCAAGATGAGTTGAGACGGATCCAAGGCTCGAGGGGAGGAAGCCCTCAACAAACCTTGATACAATGGGTGCCTTGTGTCGAAAGCTTCCTGACAGTGGTGGTCAGGCGGCGGGTCCCGTGGGTTAACGGCGGTACAAGATGGATTGTGATCGAGGGGAAGGACACGGGATTGTGGTCTTTGGGTTTGAGGGGAGGAATGTTGGGTTTGGCAAGCCTATATCCCACATCGGAGAAAAAAGGATGGGATTCCTTGTATATAAGAGTCCACCCAACTCCCATTAGTATGAGGCCTTTTGGGAAGTGGTGTCCCAAGAACAAAACCGTGAGAGCTTGGCCCAAAGCGGACAATATCATACTAATGTCGAGTTGGCGGTTCCCCCAACAAAGCATCTATCCACAGTATGACTCGTACGCTTGCAGTGAGTGCAAGTAAGAGAAGAGTAATCGTGACGTTGGAATTGCCGAGGGCGAGATGAACCACGTGACCAATGCAGTGAGTGCTTGACATTCATAGCAACATGAGAAGAATGCAAGTGATGACTATCAGAAATAAGGCAATTTTGTTCTACTTTCAACATCATAGAATAGATCTTAGTAATGTGAGGCAGTGGATCCATAAGAAGAACTTGATTCCTCTCAATTGAAAAAGAATCATTCAAACCAAGCAAGAATTCCATGGCGCGATCTTCTAAGCGCATTTCATTAAACACATCAGATGCATCTTGTAAAGCTGCCCGAGCACCAAGTAAGAAATCGGAAGACTTACCAGAATATTTTTGCAGTATACGAGAAGAATCGATTCCCGGTCGGAGAGCTTCTAATTGATCGGTAAGGCCTTTAAGCTTGCTGTAAAATCTGTGACACCAGACGTCGTTTGATGGATAATTGCAATATCGCATTTCTGTTGATAGAGAAGAGACAGATTTGTGATATTATATCTATCTTTGAGCTCACGCCACAGAACCGAAGAAGAGCTGACATAATCGAACTGGTTCGAGAGATCCTTGGATATGGAAGCTTTTAGCCAAGACAAGACCATGCTATCAACTTTGAGCCAGCGGCGAAAATACTTGGACGTCGAAGCTGGACATACACAAGATCCATTGATGAACCCCAACTTATCTTTGGAGGTCAAAGCAGTAACAACAACAATCTGCCAACGACGGTAATTGGCATCAGATAACGAGAACGAAACCAAAGAAATGCTTGGGTGATCCGAACCATGAAGGAAGAGTTGTTCCTCATAAAAAGCATCAACCTCAGATTGAGCCATGAGAAAATTTAGATTCTGGCGAATGATACCATGTTAATTTTGTAAAGCGCAACAAAGTTTGCAGAAGATTTAGAGAAGGAGATACATTTTATTTGAATGAATCTCAATTGCATTGTTACAAAGATGATGTATATATACAGAGAATAGAAGAGTCTAGATGAAATAACCGAAATGTAACATAATTTAGTTATGTTGCATGCTCTCTTTCGAGATCTTTTCCAGTACGTGTGCATGCTGTAGCTTTACGTCTGCATGTATTGTTTGAGTTGGTTTGCACACGTATGAAGCTCAATACCGTTTGCAAGAATCCAAATGTGCATCAGTTGGAGCTTGAAAGAATTGGCTCAATTTGTTGACAACACAACTAATGTCTGGTCGCGTGAGTGTAAGATATTGTAGGGCACCCACAACACTTCTGTATAGTGATGGTTGCGCAAAGGGAGGATAATCACACATGCTTAGTCAAACAGTGGTGCTCATAGGTGATGCACATGGGTTGCACTGAGACATGTTTGTGCGGTGGAGCAAATCCCTGATATACTTCGGTTGATGAAGTAAAATACCAACTTCACTAGGGCAGACCTCTATGCCAAGAAAGAAGTTGTCAGAACCTAGCGTATTTAGAGAAAACTCATGATCGAGATCATGAATTAGATGAGAAACCTGACCCTCATCCCCTCCTGTAATCAGAATATCATCCACATATATTAGAACCATTAAAGACTGGGAAGAAAAAGTGTCGCTGAATAGGGAATGATCAAAAGTAGATCGCTGCAAGCCCTATGATAACATATATTGATTCAGCCTATTGAACCAAACCCTAGGGGCTTGCCGCAACCCATAGAGATATCTAACTAACTTACACACATGCGATGGATAGTCGGGATCCTCAAAACCTTTCGACTGAACCATGTATATGATCTCCTTTAGATATCCATTCAGAAATGCGTTGTTGATGTCAATATGCTATATGTCCCAACCATATGTAACAACTAATGAAATAACTAATCTTACTGTAGTAGGTTTGACGACCGGGCTGAATGTGTCCAAGAAATCCACCCCCGCTTTCTGTTCGAACCCATAGGCCACAAGTCTTGCCTTGAATCTGTCAACTGAGCCATCACTCTTGCGCTTAATCTTGAACACCCATTTGTTGGAGATGGGGTTAACTGAGTCAGATGGTGGAACTAAGCACCAAGTCCCATTCTTTATTAATGCATCATTTTCAGCCTGCATCGCAGCTTTCCATTGATGATACGCAAGAGCTTGATCAACACTTGAAGGCTTTGCACTATGAATTTGTTATACCCCAAATCAGATCATTAAAATATTGGAGTTCCAAGCCGTTCGACCATAGGGGAAATACCCGTTTCGAGGTGGAAGGAGGTTCATCGTCGATTCCCTCCGAAGAGATTATCGTAATTGATAAGTATGATATGGGCAAATTGCTTAGTTTAAGGGATTCAGGATTGATTCTCGTCACCTGCACAAAATAGAACCCGGAACCAATCCCGTCAATCAAGCCACTTTCTTGTAATAGCAAATCCACTATGTATATATACGTGAAAGAATTAATGAACAAGGGGCTGAAAAACTTTCGGTTGAAAGGATTATTCATTCACTCTTGAAAATTCAGAACTATTTCCTTTGAGTACTCTTTCAATAAAATATTCGTGTAACAAAAATTGGCACCGTCTGTGGGAATTGGAAGAAGGAAATAAAGATGGATAGATCTGGATCCAGGAGGACTGAATCAGCAAATGAAGGAAATTCTGAGATAAATCGAAGAGTTTTTAAGGAGCATCTACAACAAATGCGTGAAGAAATGGAGGAATTAAGAGAACAAAATCGAAGAGCCAAGATGCAGAGAGGTTGAGGGAGCAATTGGCTGTGTATCAAGAACGGAGTAAATCAGAAAATATGGATGATGAACGCTATGAAACTTACTCCGAAAGTACCCACCGTTCAACAAGTCGTAATCAAAAGGGAGATGAACGAAGTGAAAGGGTAGAGAATCTGGAAGCAAAAGGGGAGGAGTTAACAAAGGCTCTAGCTACTGTACCAGGCCTACTGAACGCCACCTAGGGGTGTGCATGGTTTGACCGAAACCGACCGAACCGGTCAAACCAAATTAATTTGGCCGGTTTGGCTGGTTTGAGAAAAATAATTGGCCGGGTTGGTTTGAAAAATCTCAAACCGGATGATTTGGTTTGGCCGATGGTTTGAAGGATGAAATCGGCCATTTCGGCCGGACCGGCCATATAAATAATATAATTTTAAATATAATAATGATAATAAAATATTATTAGATAGAAAGCTAAAATATCAATTATATTGATATATATGTCTGTTGCTTATATTCTTTCGAATTGTAACCCTATAAATCAACTTATATTTAATTGTTTCTTGCAACATAACATTATTTATTTATTTCTTATCTCATATTTATAATTAATGACGAGCGAGATATATTTATATTAGTTTTATTTTGTCTATCATTCTTTTATTAATAATTAATAATCAAATTGGTATACAAATTTCATTGTTTGCAATATTATTAAATGAATAATCTTCAAACCATTTAAACCGGCCAAACCAAACCGTTTTAATATGGTTTGGCCAGTTTGGTTTGAAATAATTATTTGGCTGATTTAGTTTGTAAAAATTTCAAACCGTACCTATTGGTTTGGTCCGTATTTTACCCCTTAAAACGGCCAAACCGGACCGTGCACACCCCTAACGCCACCACAAACGACGTAGTGGGAAACTACAACGACTCACCCTTCTCGAGTCGATTGGCGAACGCAGTAATCCCAGAAAGATTTGTGATTCCCGCATTCAAGGCTTATGATGGGACAACCGACCTGGGTGAATTTATAACATTATATAAATTCAAGATGCAGACCACGACAATGCTAGAAGCGGTCCGGGAGGCGTGTATGTGCAGAAGTTTCAGCGCGTGCCTTGAAGGAGCAGCGATGCAATGGTTTATGCATCTTAAGGTATGGAGCATCGATTCATTCATTGAATTACACAAGCAATTTTGTTCGCAATTTTCGAGTAGTAGAAGAATGCTAAAGCGCTCAGACGATCTATACCAAGTCACGTAAAAGGATGGCGAGTCGTTGCAACATTATATCAAGCAATTCAATGAGGTAAAGGTGGCAATCCCGAATTGCTTGGAAGAGACTGCAATTTCAGCTTTTAAGAAAGGATTGATACGTGGTTTGAGCCTGTTTTGGAAGTTAGTAAAATACCCTTGCACAACGTATGCCGAGATGATGGCAAGAGCAGACGCTCAGATTCGAAAAGAGATCGAAGAGGAAAATTTTGGTCGAAGAGATAGGGGGCGATTTGCAGCGCGGACGGATTCAAACTAAAAAAAAAGAGGTCGATTCGTGCCATACCCAAATCGGACCGAATGCAAACCAATGGCGGCTCCTGGCACATCGGGAAGTGCGATAAAGTCTTTCAACCTGAACACGAACCCGATGGTGGTAATCCAGGAGATGATGGCTTTAAGGGGGCAAGTCAGATGGCCAACCAAGGCATTAGCTAATATTGGACAAAAAACTCCATAAAACTATTGTGCGTTCCATCAAGGTTACGGACACAGAACCATTGAGTGCAGGGATTTTCTAAGGGAGATTCAAAGGATTCTCGAACAGGAGCATCTACAGAAATGGAAAAACGAACAGAGGAGTAATACGTGGAGGAGGAATAAAGGGAAACCAATTCGAGAAAAGAAAGATGTAGCCACTGGGGCGAATCGAGAACCTTTGCCAAACGAACCACGGATAGAAAAAACAATTCACATGATATCTGGAGGACCGCCTATAGCGGGGAGTTCACGAAATGCTTATAAACGCTATATGCGAGAAGCAAGGAGTGTAAATTCGGTGCGCCCGTCCTGGTTGTCAACCGAAGAAATTACATTCGGACCATCGGATTCAGAAGGGGTTCGGCACCCACATGACGACGCTTTAGTAATCGAACTCTTGATTGCAAATTGTCGGATGAAGAGAATCCTTGTAGACAGTGGAGCCTCCTCGAACTTGATATTTTTAAAAGCATTCAAGGGGATGGGTATTTCAAAGAAAAATTTAACTCCAAGCTCGAGTCAGCTTGTAGGCTTCAGTGGGGAACAATTGATACCAATAGGAGAGTTATATTTGCATGTGTACTCAGAAGGCATGAACCTCTCGACTCGCTTCCAAGTGGTCGACGCGGATTCATGCTACAATGCCATAATGGGACGACCGTGGATGCACGAACTGCAGGCAGTGCCATCCTCTTTTCACCAAGTAATTAAATTCCCAACACCTTGGGGAATTCGGTCAATCAAAGGAGAGCAGCACACCGCCAGAGACTGTTAGGCTGTGACAATGAGAACAATTGGAATGGTCGAAGTAAAAGAAAACTTGGAGGAAATTAGCTTAACCAGGAGAGAAGACGAATCCACGTTTATTGGAAAGAACATTTCCCCTGATTGGCACGGTGTTTTGACTGACTTTCTACGGAATCGAAGGGGTTCATTTGCCTTCAATCATACGGAGATGCCGACCCTTCGGTGATCTCGCATCACCTGAAAGTCGATCCGAAAGCCAAACCAATCCATCAAAGGAGGAGACGATTCGCACCAGAGAATAATGTTGCAATTGCGGAAGAGGTGGCAAATCTATTGAAGGTCGGGTTCATAAGGGAAGTGAAATACCCGGAGTGGTTGGCCAACGTGGTAGTAGTAAAGAAGAAGAATGGAAAAAATTGAGTCTGTGTAGACTATACAGACTTGAATAAAGTTTGCCCAAAGGATCCCTTCCCACTCCCTCTCATCAATAGACTAGTCGACTCGACTGCTGGATACCAAATAATGTCATTCATGGATGCATTTTCAGGCTATAACCAGATCAGGATGTTCCCTCCAGATGAAGAGAAGACGGCTTTCATGACAAGCCAAGGAATATACTGCTACTGAGTAATGCCTTTTGGATTAAAGAACGCGGGCTTGACTTATCAGAGGTTGATGAATAAAATGTTTGAGCCATTGATCGGAAAGTCGATGGAGGTCTACATCGACGATATGATCGTGAAATCATCAAGTCTGAGTGAGCATCTCGACCATCTAGGAGAAGCCTTTGATATACTGCAAAGGTTTAATATGAAGCTTAACCCTTCAAAATGCCAATTCGGGGTTACGACGGGGAAATTCCTGGGCTATGTGGTCAGCAGGAAGGGAATTGAAGCAGATCCTGTTCAGATTAAGGCTATACAGGAATTGAAACCCCCAACTACAACGAAAGAACTTCAGAGGATGATAGGGAAGTTGGCGGCCCTAAGTCGTTTCGTAGCCCGTTACTCGGATCGCACTTTGAGATTTTTTGAACTGCTCAAGAAAGCTAAGCGATTCGAATGGACACAAGAATGTGATGAAGCGCTTGAACAAATGAAGAGTTACTTGTCTTCGGCACCAGTTATGTCGAAACCACATGAGGGAGAAGTTTTGCAACTCTACTTGGTCGTATCAGAAAGGGCAGTCAGCGCGGTGCTGATAAGGGATCAAGGAGGATCACAACACCCGATTTACTATGTTAGTAGAACGTTGGTTGATGCAGAAAAGCGCTATCCCATTCTTGAAAAACTCGTGCTAGCACTGGTGATGTCTGCAAGAAAACTTCGACCATATTTCGAGTCACACGAAATAGTCGTAGTATCGAGCTTCCCTATAAAGAACATTTTGGCTAAACCCGAACTGTCTGGAAAGATGATGAAATGGGCAATCGAACTCGGGGGTTATGGACTGCGGTTCGAATCACAACGAGCCATAAAGTCCCAGATACTGGCCGATTTTATAGCGGAATTCACCCCAGAGATGCACATATAAGCAGAGATCGAATCCGCACCAATTGGGGATCCCATGGAATTCTGGATCCTGCATGTTGATGGGTCAAGTAACTCGAAAGGAGCCGGAGCCGGAATATCTTTGACATCACCAAGTCAAATGATATATCAAAGAGCCATCAAATTCGAGTTTCGAGCCACTAATAACGAAGCAGAGTACAAAGCCCTCATAGCGAACATGCAACTAGCACTAGAAATGAAGGTGAGGAAATTACAGATTAAGTCGGATTCACAACTTGTTGTGAACCAACTCTTGGGTCTATTCCAGGCTAAGGATTGCAGAATGTCAGCATACCAAGAGATTGCGAAGAGGCTAGAGACAAATTTTGAAGTGATATCAGTAGAGCACATACCAAGAGAATTCAACGTAGAGGCGGATGCGATGGCAACACTTGCTGCATCCACAAATGTGGGTACATCCAGACTAATTCCGTTGGTAACCGCATTATGGCCAGCGACTCGAGGAGTTTAGCAAATCGAGTCATTTCAGCAGGTTTTTATTGGCCAACACTAAGGAATGACTCGAAAGAATTTGTTAAGAAGTGCGAGAGCTGTCAAAGATTTGCAAATATGAGCCACCAAAAAGCCGAGGTGCTACATTCAAACATTCCAGTCTGCCCTTTTCATAGATGGGGAATTGATATTGTTGGGAAAATGCCTAAGGCAAGAGGAGGCAATGAGTACATCGTGATCGGAACAGACGCCTTCACGAAGTGGGTCGAAGTAGAACCTCTCTCAAGCATACGAGATACTCAGATGATAAAGTTCGTATGGCAAAACATAGTATGCCGGTTCGGACTGCCTCGTGAAATTATAACCGATAACGGGAGACAATTCTCAAGCAAGAAATTCAAGAATTAGTGCGAGAACTTGGGAATAAGGCTGTTATTCTCAACACCAAGGTACCCAGAAGCTAATGGTTTGGCAGAGTCAACAAATAAAACGATACTGAATACCTTGAAGAGAAGGTTAGGGGCATCAAAATCAAACTGGGTAGATGAACTACCAGGAGTACTGTGGTCACAACAAACATCTTAGGTTTGAAAATACCATTTTTGGACCTAGTAACCATGGGGTGGCACGGTGGATCAGGATTTGGAGGTGGAGATGTAGGAGAGGACATATGTGCTGGGGAAGAAGGTGCGGCTGAATGAGATGAGTCCATAGTAAGATCATCTTGCTGATTATAGGATGAGGATTGAGAGGAGATAGTAGATGATAATGGAATGGAAGAAGGAGATGAATGTGTTGGTGTATTATGAATAGAGGGACTCAGGGATATGTGTGTGACGTGGGAGGGCAAGGATTGTGTAGGAGGTATTTCATTATGTTGGTTGGTAGGGAACATAGAGGGATAATGAAATTCTAGCTCATTGAAGCTAACAGTACGGGCAATGTACATTTTCCTAGTAGAACTAAAACAGTTATACCCCTTGTGTGTATTGTTATAGCCTAAGAATATACACTTAGAGCTTCGGAATTGTAGCTTAGAGCAATTGTAGCAAGAGCACCCGAATGATCTCAAGAATTTGTAATGAGGTAGTCGATTATAAAGATGAAAGAATGGTGAGTTAGACCTGAGAGATGGAGTAGGAATTATATTGATTATATAAACTGTTGTCTCAAAAGCATCCCACCAAAACATAAGAGGAAGTGTAGCTTTAGCTAGTAAGGACAACCCCATGTCTGCGATATGTCTATGCTTACGCTCGGCTATCCCATTTTGATGGTGAGTGTACTGTGTACGAGCATGACTTTCTAATTAGTACCCCATGTTTTGTAAAGAATGGAAATGGTCATGGCACGTTGATTTGATTTACCAAACTAATTCCTCAAATACCCCGCTAAATCGAATGGGCTATTGTTGGGGGTTGATAATAAACAGCCCAGCTATCTGGTCCAACGACCGATCTAAATAGAGGCCCGTAAGTCAGGCCCGTATTGTTTTGCATGAAAGCAAAGTGGATTGGCCCAAGAGCAGTTCAAGCATTGACCCAAGAAGAGTAGTTTGAGCACCGATTGATTAGGTAAAGTTGTTCGAAGAAGAAGCAGTTCGCTGAAAAGGAGTCCGATTTGGTCAAAGGGTGATTTAATGAGAGAAGTCAATGTAACGGGAATATTGGGCGAACTGCCTAACGGTCGGGAATAGCCATTAAATGATGAGGAGTTATGATTGCGAGCTCTCCGAGAAACGCCTAAAAATGCATGCAGGAGACCAGGGATGCATTTATTGCCACTTGGCAAAAATATAGGGGGCGTTAGAGTTCGAGTAGAGCTTATAAATATCAGTTTTAAATCCCTTTTTCGAGACCTAGCTATCACACACGAATTTACTGGAAATTTAAATTAATTATGTGTGTTCTATCTTTTGAAAAGCAAGCTCATCAAGCTGATCGTTCCAACAGGGTTAAACTGTCTCGCATCTTACGGTTTGAATCAATTTTATTATATAAATAGTCCAGTTATTTTCAGTTGTTTTATGCATTTCAATATTTTTTATCCTAAAAGTTCTTGGGGCCTCAATCCGATAAAAACACCCTCAACGCTTATATATAAAAAATCTCCTTTTTTTTTTTCTTTTTCATAATGGGATATAGGTTTACCAAACTCAACAATCACCAATCCAACGTTTCGTATTCTATTTAAGATGGCATTTATCACTTATGAGATGAGCAATTGATCTTGGAAACCATCACTGGAAGAGATTTTTCAATAATATCTTTTTACTCCTACATCAAAATACGATGACCAACCAAATGCCTTATATATCATCCAAATTAAAATTGGCATTCTCCTGATGATTATATGACCCACTAATGAAATTATGAATAAGTCAACAAATCTCTTGAAGATCTTCCAAATTATTTCGCTAGTCTCTATTATACATTTTGAGTGGATAGAATGAGTTAGCGGAAAATGGAAGAGAATTGAGCAATAAATGATACAAATCATGATGTCGCAAGACGAATTCAACAATACTGAGGGGTCGACCCGATTAACTAATGTCATCGTGTGAGAGGGTGAAAAAGAGCTGAAGGAAGAGCACAACAAGTTCAAATCACTGTTATAATATACCTTAAGAGATTTGCTATAACCAAAGTTGCTATGATTGGCTCTTCTTTGTGTTCTACTTGTAGAGTTATATTTAAGAATGTTTTTTTTTTTATAAAAAAATGGGGTATATAAATTTTGATGTGGAAGGGGAGTGTTCCTTTATATCCTACAAATTATAATTGATGATAAGTAAAGTGCTTGAAATTTGCAAATTTTTATGAATATAATATTGAAGTTGGTGATTATATTTGTGTGCGAGAGGAATATTGTAATAGTCAAATAGATAGGCCATGGATAAAGCAAGAGAGTTTCTGGAGAAAAGCGCGCCGCGCGAAGCTGCTGATCGCCTTTCACGGCTGACTTTCCCCCCGCATCAACCCCACTCCTACCCCAGCTTCTACGAGTATTCCATCCTCCGAGGCGTCCGCCTCAACTCGGTCCAACCCGGTTCTGCTCTATCGTGCTCTTTCACTGTGCCCCCTCGACTCACTGTAATGATTTTCATCATTGGGGGATCAAGTTGCGCATAACCGCAACCTCTTTTTTTTTTTTTTTGATTGAATTTCAGTTTCTTGACAAGCAATTTGTTAATTGATGCAGGATAGGAATGGGAATTTGGCTATGGGGGCGATTGCCTCTTTAGTTGATGAAATAGGCGCGGCAGTGATCCATGAGGAGGGTAAGCCAATGGATGTTTCGGTAGACATGTCCATCTCCTATATTTCTGATGCTAGAGTGAATGTAAGCTCCCTATTCCTATTCCTACTCCTCTAACTTAACACAATCCCTAAAAAAAATACTTCTGATATTGAATTACAAAGTTTTGTATAGCTGGGTCTCAAATAATTTGATTTTCATGGTGTGAAGAGGATTTCAGAATGGTGGTTGTGTTAATGGCTTGTAGGAATGAGGTTCAGTTAGAATGTAAAACTAAAAATAATCTCAAAGTGTAATAGAGATTATGAACAGTTTGATTTTTAGTAACTTCATTATCTGAGGTGTATGGCAGGACGAGCTGGAGATTAGGTCGAGGTGTTTAGGCCAGAAAGGTAGTTATAGCGGAACACATGTGCTGATACGAAACAAAACTACTGGGGAGGTTGTTGCTGAAGGCCGCCATTCCTTATTCACTATTCCTGCCAGCAAATTGTAGCTCAATTGCCACACCTCTGCACTGCTTTCTTTATTACCTAAAACAATGCAATCACCTATCTTATAAAATAAATACTATTAAGAGTTCGATTTTTCATCACTTTGGAAATTCAGAGATGGGTTGATGCCAGATATAAATGCTTGATTTGTTTTCCACAGCTACTTATACAGCGTCCAACTTATTTGTACCATTTGATTCTTTTCTTGCTTCTTTTAGTTATATAAGTTGGGGGCATATGCACATATATATATACATAATAGCAGAGGCGGGGGCTGGATGTGGGAGGCATAAGAGGAAATCACCAGATTTCTCACACATACGGCAAACCCTGCAGATCATTTATGCCATTCGTCTCGAAATGCCATCAAACAATTAAAATGCCAAGAAACGTGGGAGTGAATATGACTTCGAGATCTATAGTAGACCAAATATTTGAGGAACAGTTGGGAATTAGAATACAGAAAAAGAAAACTAGTCATGTCATAGCATACAATTGACCATGAGAGTTGGGATAATCTTACAAAGACTGCAGTTGGTCAGCTGGTGTAGGTAGAAAGATAATTAAGGGCATCTGCGTAAGGGTGAATTACAAGGGAAGTTCACCACTGTCTGCAATCACAACCTTGCTCTTTGGTGATCCACTCTGCCTACCTTCAGCTTCCATCTTATACACAACGTCCATTCCAGACAGCACCTTTCCAAACACAACGTGACGCCCATCCAACCTAGACCCAAGAAGAAATTTGTTAAGAATTTGGGACTCCAAATGGCCAAGTGGGAGATGGCCAGCATCTATGTGCAGAGTGCATGGTTTTACTAAGCCAGGATGGAGAGGAATCACACTTTGAAACTGTTTAGGGATATAATGGATAGGTTGACATGGCCAAGAAAGAGTAACTACTTACCAGCTGGTTGTCACAGTTGTGATGAAAAACTGGGAACCATTGGTGTTAGACCCAGCATTTGCCATAGACAGATACCCTGAACAAACCAAAACATCAATGTTGCTTCATCAAGGAACGCAATCAACAATTTAAACCATGCAGAACGACACATGCTAGAATTGCAAAATCTTGGAAAATTGATTTCAGCTAGTTTATCCATTTTGTTCATTATTCAATGCATGTAATGCTATAGTACCGGGTCCAGTATGTTTGATCTTGAAATTCTCATCAGCAAACTTCTCTCCGTAAATTGATTCCCCGCCTCTTCCATCGCCAAGAGTAAAGTCTCCTCCTTGAATCATAAAGCTAGGTATAATCCTATGGAAAGTGCTTCCCTTGTAATGGAGAGGTTTGCCATGTTTGCCAATACCCTTTTCCCCTGAAAAGGCATAAATCTTAGTGCAACTATCAGATTAAATTAAATATGCACCAAAAGGCTGTAAAAAAGTCATGCTCACTAGAATAATAGTTGCTCACAATAACAGGTTGGATTTTTGCTAACGTGTTTGTCATATTCATTCAAGTATGAAATCCAGCGTGTTATGAGGTTTAGAAAATGGGTCGGTAGCAATAAAATGGTAGAGAATATTAAACCTATAAAAAATGTACTTCAAAAAGCAGAACTGACGAGTCAAAGTATCTAATGAAAGAGGAGAGAATAGCAGCAAGATAAGAAAAGCAGAGGACTATTGCATCATCTTACCTGTACACAAGGCTCTAAAGTTTTCTGAAAGGAAAAAGAAACTAATTCAGTAATCCATTATCCATGGAAAGGAAGTGGGTGATTTTAATCCAATAATGGCCATGTACCTGCGGTCTTAGGAACAGTTTTTCCAAACAGACCCATAGTAATACGCCCTGAAAATAAAGGGTATATTTCATAAATAAGAATAAGGCACCCCAACAGTCAGCAAATAAGTTATGCATTGCAAGTCTAGTCTCTATGCAGCTACCACAATAACTATCGTTTCCAAAGACTTTGAAATTGAAACTAGTCTGATCATACAATTTAAGGAAAGAAGATTGCTTGAGTGCCTAGGAGGTACATAGGAAACATTGCTCATTTTTAACTGCAATGTCTGCTATCCTTACCTAGTTGGAAACAACAATAAAACAATCGGAATTTGATCTCCAGTATTGGCCCAATATTTATATCGAATTTTACAGCTACCTACCAAATTTTTGTCAAAAAATAGAATTTAGTTCTTTATTTTTGAATTAACACTCCAGTATCCAGGTTCGTACGAATCAATATAGAACTCAATCAGCCTATTTGAAATCCATATCATAATCAGAATGGATTCACTGTATGGAGTCGATACCAGCAGGTTTTCCGTCGATCTCGACATCAAAATAGACCTTATGAGTCACTTCCTGCAAATCTTCCTTTGATTTCTTCGCCTGCAGGCCATGAAATCAAAACGACTTAGTCGCAAAAAGTCGGAACAAAACTAGAAGTGCTGAAGGACAGAGAGAAATGTGAAGATCTCTTCAAATAAGATCAATGGATACTTTTTTTCACATAAATCGCGAAGCAAATGAACAAACCAACTGATAAATTCTCCTTCGAGAAGTAGATTTATAAAAAATGAAATCTCTACACAAATGAGAAAAACAAAACAGTTAAAGCTTCTACGGAAGAAAACAACAAAGAAACGGTTGAAGAAGAACCTGAACTAACAGGGTGAGGAAGAGCAACAGATTGAAAAGGAGAAGAGCCCTGCCGATTGCCGACATTTTCGATGAATCGAAGCTCGAACTGGGTCTGGAATTAGGATGCGAAGAGTGAAGTGGGTTAAGGGTTTTTGGTCTGTATAATATTAACTCAAGAGGACCAACAAAATCAACCTTAATAGGAAATGGATCCTCTGTGGGATTAAAACACTGAACCATGCTGTCCACCCTTCAAATGCTGCCACGTTAGCCCCTCTTTGTCCACTCTTTTAACATTTTTTTTTCCATTTTTGCTATACCCAAGAAATTATAAAGTTAGTTCCTCCCCGATGTTAAGCTGAATGATAATTCAATAACGTGTGACGAGCCGTTCGACCGCTCATCATGAGACTGGAGTTCGAGACGCACCAACAATAAATCACCGGTTCGAGATAAGCAAACTCTACAAACATTCAAAAAGACAAAGGACCGATGAATCCGCAATCATCCAACAGAGATTGCGGAAGTGAAGATAACAAGGCATGACAGACGAAATTCGATTCATAAATAGAAATGATCAATTTACTCCAAATTTTTTTACCTTACTTGTAATAGATTCTGAATTGTTATTATAAAATAGAGAATTATCAACTGTAGAGGGGTTGGTCTTTTAAAAGCAAAAAATAGATTTCTTTGAGAACATCTTGAGCGTAACTTAGAATTGCAAGTACTGATTTTTCCATTGATGAGTATTCATTCTCTATGAATAATCGAGCAATAACAACAAGCACCGTCTGTGGGAAGAGATTGAAAAAAGTAATGGAAAATCAACAAGTGCACGGCAGAACAGTACTGCAGGTGGAGAGAATTCCACGATAAACAGGCAGATGTTTGAAGGAAACATGAGACAGATGCAGGAAGAGATGGAACAATTAAGGGAAGAAAATCGCAGGATAACATTGGATGCAGAGCGGATGAGAGAGCAGTTGGCCGTGTTCTGGGATCAGTATAGACCGGAGAGTTGGGAAACCTAATATAGAGAAATAAATTTGGAAAATTCTGAGCATATCCCTAATCGATGTTTGCATGAGGAAGAGCGGAAGTCTGACAGGATTAAGGATTTGAAATCCAAATTTGAAGAGTTGACAAGAATGATGGCCACAGTGCCCAAAATTGCAAACCTTATTGTAACGCCGAAAACTGAGAATTATAACGATTCCTAGTTCGTGCAGCGAAATGCAGACGCCCAAGTTCCCGATCGGTTTGTCATCCCTACAATCAAAGCGTACGATGGGATGACCAACCCGGACGATTTTGTGACTTTGTACAAATTTAAAATGCAGATGACTTTGATATGTGTGTAATTTGAGCTATTTTTAAGGTGTTTAATTACATGATTTAATATGAATTAGGTGCACAAATCACACACATATATATATATATATATATATTTTGGTGTATTTTACCTTCACTTGATGTTTGAGAGGTGTTTGAGTGTGTAGGGCATAAATCAAGCAAGAAATCTGAGTTTTTGAGCAAATTTAGCTAAGGGGCAGTCCCATCCCATTCGGGACACACACCATCCCACTCGGGATTGAAGCTCGAGAGACATGCATTCCATTCCGTACTCGAAAATTTGGCATAACTTTCAGCCAGCCGAAGCCTGTCCCGCTCGGGACCCACATCCCACTCGGACTAGATGGGTTTTCTTGAGATCTTTCAAGTTTCATTCCGCTCAGGAGGCAAGTTTATAAAGGGGGTCCTGCTCGGGACGAAATTAATGTGGCTGCGGATAATTCAACTATAATAGGCCAAGGGAGATCACAATTCAAGGGGTCGACTATTATTTAGGGTTTAGGGTTTGATAACTGGAATGCAGCTAGCACTCAAATTGAAAGTAAAGAAGCTTCGAGTCGAGTTAGACTCCCAATTGATAGTCAATCAATTTTCTGGAGATATTCAAGCCAAAGATTGCAGGATGGCAGCTTATTATAGAGTGGTGAAGGGATTAGAGTCGAAATTTGAGCTGCTTCAAATAAACCACATTTCAAGGGAGCAGAATGTGGGAGCCGATGCCCTTGCGAATCTTGCAGCATCAATAAATACTAACTTCTCTCAGCTAATTCCCTTGACAACGACTCTATGGCAGCAACGCGAGACCAAAATCAAGAGGGTCAAGCCAAAATATTTGTGATTGCGGACTCGAATTCCTGGATGTGTCCAATAATATCTTACCTTAAGGGTGAGATGCCTGGACAAGGGTCGGAAGCAATGAGAATAACACGAAGAGCTGCAAGCTTTACTCTGGTGGAGGAGGATTTGTACAAAAAATCCTTCGAAGGGCCCTGGCTGAGGTGCATAGAGGAGAAAGATATATTTTCCATACTTCTCGAATTTCATTCTGGGAGCTGCGGGAATCATTCAGATCCAAGGAGCTTATCTCATAGGGTCATAACTGCTGGATTTTATTGGCCAACTTTGAGAAAAGATTCAAAGGATTTTGTAAAGAGATGCGAGAAGTGCCAAAGATTTGCGAACTTAAGCAACAAAAAATCTGAAATGTTGCACGCTAACTTTCCAGTTTGGCCATTCCACGGGTGGGGAATCGACATAATTGGGAAGATGTCGAAGGCAAAAGGTGGCAAAGAGTATGCAGTAATAGCAACGAATTCTTTCACTAAGTGGGTGGAGGCGGAGCTGTTAGCAAAAATTTGTTACTCGGATATGATCAAATTCGTTTGGAAGAATATTGTGTGTCGATTCGGGCTGCCAAAGGAAATAATAACTGACAATGGGAAATAATTCACCAACAATAAATTCAGGGAGTATTGTGAAAATCTTGGAATCAGACTGCTATTTTTGACTCCAAGGTATCCAGAGGCAAATGGTTTGGCGGAGTCAACGAACAAGACAATACTGAACACAATGAAGAGGAAACTAGGGGCTTCAAAATCGGGTTAGGCCGAAGAATTGCTAGCGGTCTTGTGGTCGTATCGAACCACGCTCAGGACAAACACTGGTGAAATGCCATTCTCACTTGCTTATGGATCCGAAGCGATGGCACCGATTGAAGTGTTTCGATTCGGACCCCGAGTCGAGTTCTTTGACGAAATAACAAACCAGGAAAAATAGCTGGAGTCGCTGGATTTACTGGAAGAAAAGAAGATAGAAGCCCTCAAGATAATAAAGAAGAGACAAAGGATAGTGGATTGTTGCTACAATAAGTCGGTGCGCTTGAGGACGTTAAAAGTTGGGGACTGGATCCTGAGGCAAGTATTCCAAAATACGAAAGAGTTGAATGCTGGAAAGTTGGGACCAAACTGGGTAGGTCCCTATATCATCTCGGAGATCATAAATAATAGAGCATACTGCATTGTAACTCCAGTTGGGAAAATTGTCCAGAATGCTTGGAACATCAAGTATTTACGAAGGTTTTATTTTTAATGTAACTTTGCATTAAATGAATAAAATAAAGAGAAGTTGGGTTCGAATCAAAAGTTGTAACTTGCAATTCATATCTATAGCAAGCAATTTCATGAAATTCAAGAGCGATATGATCCCAAAATAAACGAGTACGTAGGGGTGTAAACGAACCGAGCCGAGCCGAGTAGTGAATTGCTCGAGCTCGGTTCGTGAGATTTTGACAAGGTTCGAGCTCGACTCGAGTTCTAATTTTTTTTAAGTTTTGGAGCTCGAGCTCGATTGTAAAAGCTCGAGTTCGGTTCGGCAAGGTTGTAATCGAGCTAAAGCTCGTGAGCTCGAGTTCGATCTCGATTCAACTTTGTAAGCTCGAGTTCAAGCTCGACTAGAGCTTGTTTATTTAACAAAGTATAATTTTTATTAAATATACAAATTATAGTGATAAAATATAAAGAACATAAAATACAAAAAGTGCATAATAATAAAATAGAGACAACCTATGTTAGCAAATATATTGCTCCATTATTAGTGCAAATATTATAAAATCATCCAACAATTTAGTTTAGGTTTTCCTTTAAAAGAAATATTCTTTAATATATATTTATATTTGATATCTCAACTTTTATTTTTTTTAATTAGATTATAATAAACTAATCATATATTATAAGTAATGAGTTATAAGCTGATTTTAAATTTTAATTTGTAATTATAAATTAAGATTTTTAATAGTTTATATAAAGTATAATTAATATTTATAAACTTAAGAGTTTGTTTTAAATATACATTAGTATTTGTATATTGAGTAACTATAACTTAGGAATATATTTTAATTATATAATTTTATCTTACTTTTCATTATCTATACATTTTAACAAAAGTCATTAAAAAAAAAGTTTTTATAGATACATCATATACTATGCATTAATATTTGTATTTTGAGTAATTATAACTTAGGAGTTTGTTTTAACTATATTTTTATTCTTACTTTATGATTTAATAAGTTATATACATATATTATTCATATATATTTGAATATTGAGTAACTAACTTTGGTGTTCATTTTAATTATATATTTTTATCTTACTTTTCCATTATCTATATACATTTTAGCAAAAGTACTATGATTTAATGATTTCAATAGATATATCATATACTATTCAGTAATATTTGTATATTTAGTTATTATAACTGGGGAGATTGTTTTAATTATACAATTTTATCTTACTTTTCCATTATATATACACTTTAACAAAAGTATAATGATTTAAATGTTTGTAAGTCTTATTATACATTAATATTTGTGTATTGAGTAATATAACTGTAACGCCCCCAACTGACCTTCCCAAGTTTGGGGCGCGCTACAGTCGTGGTTGACAATTTTCAAATATTTTCCAAAACAAAGACAGCGGAAGACTTGTAAATAAATGATAAGGAAATTAAAGAAAATACATTTGTTAAACATTTGTTTTCTCAAAACATTCAAAACAAGGGAAGGAAAATATATCAGAGAGCGGTGCAGCAGTGTGTGTAGCGTAGTGGAGATATGCATATGAAGATGTATATCTCAGGATCTATTTAATCTTTACAAAACACCTGCATCGTCCTTACACCGCCGTTCCTCCATCCTCGTTGTTTAACCTGCGTATTTTAGAAATAATACGAGGGGCTGAGTACTAAAGTACCCCGTGGAGACATGCCCAAAAACATACATGTTATATATGAAAGCTATGCCAACACACACAGATAAACACGGGGTTTTATTGAAAAGTACCGTGTTATCTAAAACATTTTAGTTTGCTGCAGCTATCTACTATGTTATCATATCTGTTTACCGTTGTAACTGGAAGTTGGCCTACTTCCGAGTTACGATGAACAGCTGGGAATGGCGAACCACTCTACCCACTGTCATCAATTAGTGCACTAGCCTCAGTATGTACCTTGAGACCCGATCGATTTAAGAAAGAAAAGAAATACACAGCCTTATCCCCCTAGGGCTTCAGTACTCCAGCTGAACAGCCCAAGCTCATAACACAAGTAAGGTTGCTAGCCTTCAATAACTGATTCATAAGACTAGCTCAAGCACCAAAAGTACTTGGTTCTCATCTTAGTGATTGGACTCTCTGATGATAGCAGTTAATCAGAGGAACAAATATGTAACATAAAACATTTTAGGCATAGTCAATCAATTTAAAACAAAACATTTTCATACACATTTAAAAAACTGAGCACAAGGCTCAAAAGGCATTTGCTTTTACTGAAAATAGTCCCACCTGTGTTTTGCTTACTGTTATAAAAGATGGTCTGGTTACTCGTGCAGATTGAGTTGTGTTCCCCTTTTACTTTAAATCCCCTTCAAAATAATCACAATATACACACAACTAGTTAGGATGGATAATCTAAGTATTCCTATCAGCCCTAACTGATAATACTCGATGAAATTAGGACTTAGGACCGACATCTAACCGACAACTCCCAAACAACACTTCACATGCTTATACTTAAACATACCTCGACTTCCTTAAACAAATAAGATCAAATTCGGCTCTCGGTTTCATAAACCAACACCTTAAACATGCTTAAATATACTTGGACAATCTTAATATTAATTTAGGAATCAAAAACGACTCGAATCGGACAAGAACGAAACAAGAAAACACAATATTCTCTCTTCAGATCTCTGTGTCGATCGACGGACATGCCTCGTCGATTGATGCATCTCACGTCGATCGTCAAGCTCACGTTGATTAACGGACATGCCGCATCGATCGATGAAGTTGACAAACTCACGTCGATCGACGGCCATGCTGCGTCGATCGACGTGAGTCGTCTTCTCCGACGACTTTGCAATCGGACGACCTACAACTCGACTTATCTCACAATTTAACCAACCAATCATACATGCAATCACATATATGAGGTCCCTAGACACTCTAGAACACGAAACAACATTCAAACCGAAGGAAAATGCTACGAAACGAAGGAAAGAGGAGAGCTCACCGGAAAGTCTTTCTCACGCCGGCAAAGCTCCGTTCCGGTGACTATATCTCCACTTCAGCACCTCAAAATGTTCACTAGAGTATGGGGAACACGAAAATGACGACCATTTTCCGATTAAACTCTGATTTCAAAGGATGTAATCATCAAACATGGATAGGAAGAACTAGGTAACCCACATACCTTCTCTCTACAATATCTCCCTCAATACTCAACCTCTCGGAGTCCACCTTAGCTCAAATCGAAGCACGAAGAGAGAGCTTTCCGATGGTGGTGGTCGCTTGGTCTGGGGTGGCCGGAGTTGGCCGGAATTTGGCCGAGAATGAGGGGTGACGGGTTTGGGGTTGAAATGGGAGGGTGGAAGAATATGTCTCTCTTCTCACTCTCTCTCTAGCTTGAAATTTGAGGATGAATAATGAGTATGAAGCTCATATATTATATCATCAAATAATATTTCTCATATACCTATATATATATATATATATATATATATACACACCAATACCAATATTCTCCAAATTCAAAATAATATAGATTACACCATAACTCAATTCCATCAATTAATCCATCTCTTAAATTCTAATCAAACCTTGAAAATCCTCCAAACTTGATAAATAAATCCAAGTTCGATTAATGAAATCCGATTACTCAATCGCGGTAAATAAGATCGAAAATTCTCAATATAAAATAAATACCCAAAATTAAGGGGAAATTATCTTCATTACAACAATTAAGCAATACAATAGCTTAATTACACTTGGGGTATTACAATAACTTATGAGTTTGTTTTAATTATATATTTTTATCTTAACTTTCCATTATGTGAACATTTTTTAAAATATATTAAAATGTAAAAGTATATACAAACATTATTATTTCAATAATAATATATTGTTTGTTTAATTTTCTCTTAGATTTACAAATAAAATAAATTTCTCATAGAATGGATTGTTTCAATTTTTAAATGAAATTAACTAATTTGATTAAGTGAAACTTTAAAATCACATATATCTATGAAACTACATTTGAAATAATTATCACTCATATAAATAATTTTCATTCGTAATTTAATATTTATCTTGATTTTTATATAAATTAAGTTTTTTATATGGTATGGTTTATTTAATCATATTATTGTTATTTATAAACATATAGATATAATATTATCAAACAAATATGAAATATAATTATATAATAATAAAAAGTATAGAAATAGAAAAATATATAAATATTAAAATTTAATTAAAATGAGCTTATAAATGAGCCTATTCACGAGCTTATTAAAGAGCATACTCGCAATCTCTTAAACGAGCCTGTTAAACGAGCCTACTTGCGAACATGTTCGAGATCGAGCTCGAACTCAAACATGCTCGCGAGCCTAGCGAACCAAACACATCCGAGCTCGACTCGAAGCTCGAGCTCGGTTCGTTTATTAAACAATCAAACTTCGATCGAGCTTTTTTCGAGTTGATTTTCGAGTAGCTCGCGAGTAGCTTGGCTCATTTACACCCTACGAGTACGAGTTCAAAATAAACAAGCAAAAAGATAGTAGCAATTTAAAACAGAGTTCAAAGTTTATCAAATTTAAAACTAAGTTCTAAGATGGAGGGGTGCAAGACGAGCTCTTGTTTTGATCGTCCTTGTCCACTTCGGATTCCTTCAAGTCTTCATGATTTTTAGACCTCGACTCTTCGTCTCGATCAGATTCCTCAAACTCACTCCCAGCAACTTCAAACTCACCACCACCAGCTTCAGACTCGAGAAAGCGCAAATTTAGACCAGGTTACATGGTGAAGATTGTCGATTGAACGCTTGACGTCGCAAGGTTCGCAAGGTCATCAAACACCGGGTGCCCGAGAGGAGTCTTCATCAATTGATACAAATTAAGTCCCTCGGCTTCAGTCTTCGCCCTATTTAATACATCACGGGTCTCATTTGCTTCAGATTCGGATCGCTTCCAATTCTTGGTCTTTGCTAGCGAGTTTAGCAGCTTGAGAGTCCCTGAATTCCTTTTCAGACTGTAATTCTGAAAGTGCCGCAAGCCTTTCAGATTTAAGTTGTTTGACAAAGGCCCTCATCGACTCCAGCTCAGCAGTGGCGGAGGATAGTGCTTCGATCGCATCATCTCTTTCCTTCTCAACTGCGCCCATCGATCTGGCAATAGCGACCCGATCCCTTTTTTCTTAGGCAACAACTTTCACTGCACTATTGAAAACCGAATGAAGCATCTCGAGATTCTGAAGAAAATAGGATATTCATTATTTTTCAATCATGTCGAAAGAGGTCAAAAAAATAGCAATCAAACTAACCTTCAAAGTGTTGAAAGAATAATCCATGAATTTCTTGATCGCTCCAGCAGATGTCGACCACGGAGGACCAACCCAGGCGATACAAACGAACATCAAGAAATCACCACCCCACTAGCAACGAGTCGATGCTCTTGAGTAACACGCTCGATACGCTCAACATCAACTTGGACATAAGTTGATTGAGAACCAGCTTTCGAAGGAATAATAGTCCGGTTTTCAGATTCATCATGGTGAGTCAAGTCAAAGATATCCTGCTCCTTGGGAGCAGACTCTTTTTCTGACTCCAACTTCTGTTTCTTCCTCTGTTGTCGTCGGATCAGCGTCTCATTCTCATCGAACTCCTCAAAACGATCCTTCGAATCAATCTCCTGGCTTGACCTCTTCGAAGTACCCGTATTCTCTTCCTTCTTAGATGCCTTCTCCTCTTTCTTCTTCTTTTTCCTCTTCATACCGGCTCGGCGCTGGGCGAGCTGAATGAGTTCCTCTGGAGTCAACTTAACCATGTTTCAAACGCCGGTAATATCCGCCCAATGGGTTCCAGTTAAGCGATCGATATTCTGGATCAGATAGTCGTATGCTTGAGCAATATGAGAACGCTCGACCTCGGTGAGAGCGGGTCGAGAAAGACCTACATGAAAGAAGAGTCAGTGAGAATTTAAAATTAACATGCGAGAATTAAACACTTACGAGAAGCTTTCCGAAGGACCCCAGGCAGAGTTGGATGCTTCGATGGGATTTGGACATAAAAGAACTCGTCAACCCAAACAGCATTATTTGAAGAGCATCCCTTAATCAGTGGTTTTTGAGAGCTGCTGGAATGCTTTGAAAAGAAATAATATCACTCGTTGTTCTGTTTATGAAGATTAAATATCTCTGACCATTCTCGAATGGTGGGCGATCCGAGACCAAGGTCATGGAATATCAACAGGGTGCCCATCATATGTCGCCAAGTTGTGGGGGCTAATTGAATCAGTGCAATCCCGTAATGATCATGCATAGAAACGAAGAAGGGATGAAGAGGTAATCAGATGCCAAATTGAAATACGTGAGTAGAAAAAGCCATGAAACCAGGGGATGGACGATGAGGATGTTGGTTGGGTAACGAAATAATAGGATTAAGATGAAAAGATAAGTAATATCTATAGAAGCAGCCCCTAAGAAGATCGAAATTGATTATGGATTGTGAATCAACCAAAGAACCCGAAAAGGTTTTATCATAGTCGGCCGGAAATGCTCCAGAAGTTAAAGGGGATGTTGCTCATTAGAATCAAAAGAAGAGGTTGAAGAACGACTAGGGCTTCCAATACCACGAACTAAAGACATTCCTTACAAAGAATACCGTCAAAAGTTGAGAAAGCTTGCCAGAAGAACAATTCAAAATACAGTGTGGGTCGATTAAAGCAGCAGATGGAACGAATTCAAACGACCGGAGTATTCGCCAAATTCAGGCGCATAGACAAAGGAAAAATAAGAACCGACAAAGAAGATGAATATTCGCAAAAAGGGAGTTAAAAGGGTTTATAAATACTCAAATCAATTAATCACGAAAAACGTGCCACAAATTAAACACGTGCCAATCCCGAGAAGACACGTGTCGGAGTTTGAATTTCAAGAATATTGAAATGCCCGCCCAGTAGCTGGCTTATCTAAATTGACATGCATAATGAATTACAACCGATTCGAAAATAATTCACCAGATTATTAATATCCAACGAGAATTCACATCGCTCCAAGATAACCTCTCGAATGAGCTCGACTCGTTCCAAGACAACGTCTTGATTGAGCTCACATCGCTCTGAGATAACCTCTTGAATGAGCTCAACTCGCTCCAAGACAACATCTTGATTGAGCTCACATCGCTCCGAGATAACCTCTCAAATGAATTTGACTCGCTCCGAGACAACGTCTTGATTGAGATCGCATCACTCCAAATTAGCGTTCAAATAGATCTTAACCCGCACTAAGGTCATAGCACGAATAAATTCAAACCGAACCAAGCCAAGATCGGGATCAAACTAAGGACTCAGCTTTACCAACACATATTCATTCATTGATAAAGTTGGGGGGCTGTTGTTATACCCAAGAAATTACAAAGCTAGTTCCTCCCCAATGTTAAGCCGAATGATAATTCAACAATGTGTCATGAGCCGTTCGACCGCTCATCATCAGACAGGAGTTCGAGATGCACCAATAAATAGATCACCGGTTTGAGACAAGCAAACTGTACAAACGTTAAAAAAGACAAAGGATCGAAAAATCTGCAATCATCCAACAGAGATTACGGAAGTGAAGATCACAAGGCATGACAAACGAAATTCGAGTCATAAATGAAAAGGATCAATTTACTCCAAAAATCTTTACCTTACTTCTAATAGATTCTGAATTGTTATTATAAAAGAGAGAATTCTCAACGGTAGAGGGGTTGGTCTTTTAAAAGCAAAAAATAAATTTATTTGAAAATATCTTGAATATAACTTAGAATCGGTACTAATTTTTCCATTGGTAAGTATTCATTCTCTATTGATTAATACCCAACTCATTTACTAAATAAATAATACCCTACTCATTTAACAATTAAGATCTTGAACTACTATAACTATTTGCTTCTTTTCTCTCCTTTACTTTCTCTTATTTTCTTTTGTGTATCACTAAACTTTTTAAAGCCCAACAACAGATCACAATTGTTGAGTATAACTAGAACTTACCCTTCAAACTGTGAGATCATAAAACTTTCACAATAACATGTAACTGAACTTGAATCTACCAATTACACACGTTCCACATAAATTCTTACTAATTGTATTTTTGTATATTCTAATATAGTATTGTTTGTGACATTATTTGTTCACCTCTTGCTGGAACCACGAGTCTTCATAGACAGAATGACAACACATCTAAATTACTCGGTCCTGGATTGTGGTGGATAAAATGACATTAGCAAATGTGACCTTCTAAATCACTAATTTGGAGCAATAATTACATTGTTAGAAAAAAATCTAAGATAAAAATCGTTTTATTTTATTCTTTTAATTATTTAATTTGTTTATTTTAACGCTGATTTAGATACAAAATTCCTTTTTTTTAAAAAAAAAAATAGAATAATGTAGGTCAATATTACGGCATACAAGCATCATAGC
>JAPKLW010000176.1:812533-833961 GCA_026898455.1 Plectranthus barbatus
GTTAATTTTATTATTTAAGAATTCAACATATTATTGAACCCGAGTTCTTGTATAGCCCAATTTTATTTTTTTCAGACAAAACCATAAGTTACTTCATTACTAGTCCGAAATATAGTTTTATTTAGGCCCAAATTATTATCCTAGTAGTCTGCCTAGAAACTGAAGTGTCCAAAATTCTGCAACACTTTAGTTCATTCATGATTTTCAGTTTATTACATCAAATTTAAAATAATAACCTTTTGGATCTCATTTCACCGAATTTCTAGTATAAAAGAGGGGTAATAGTTTAGTTCTACTACTACTACACCAACAAATCATTTGTTTAGAGCTTTCAAGAGTTATTCTTTGTATTATTCATATCATGCAATTTAGAGAGAAATTAGGGATCGATTGTGAAAGGAGAGCTAATGGTTTGTTTCCACTTTCCATGCCTAGAATTAAAGAGATAGAGAGAGAGTAAACTTGTTTTATTTACCTTTTGCTTATTTTTGGCTATTGTGCTTTAGAGATGTTGGCCAATTTCTTTAATTATTTTATTTTATTCTTGTGCAATTAACATTATAGAGACATTGGTGAAATACACACTTGAAGTTTCAATTGAAAATTAGGGTTTTTAATCACTTTTAAACTCTGAGAAGTCCAAATGCCAAACCGAGATAGATGATGGTACAATACAATTAAAGAAACCATTGTGCAAAGTTGGAATGGAAACCCTAAGATGGTGTGAAATTTTATTTGAAGAGGGTAAAAAAAGCCCCTTTTCTTGAATAGATGAATCATGAAAGGCTAAAAGAAGCTCGAATTATACTTGAATAACATCATTATTACTTTCGTTAAACATAAAAAAAATAATTAATTAATAAAATAAATTAGTAAAAGGAAAGGATGGCTATAGTTGCCACATCACAAGCTACCATCCAAATAGTTCAGGATATATACATGTTTTTGCATTTAATTATCATTCCCAAGTTATTGATTTTATTTTATATTTAAACGCTTATATAATTTTAAATAATGATTAATGTATATGTTACTTATTATTAAGACTACGGCTGCATGCGTGAGTATTAGAACAACTTAATTGGTTCTTACCTAGTTAATGTGTTGTTATTAAATCATCATTACTAGTAACAATTAATACAAGAATATGTTTCTTCAATGTGTCGCAAAACATTTCGTATCATTATCATTGTGATTTTCTACTATAACAGAGTTCGTATCAATTAATGGGTCAGGCTAATCTATCAGCTTTGCGTCAATTTTATTTGATTGTGAGTTATTATGTCTTAATCAATGATAATGATGATTTTTTAGATTAATAAATGATCTTGATCCCAATCTTTGTTTTTGGTTGATAAATTTATGAATTAATTAGTTTGATATACCACATACTAATTGTCTCTTATAAAAAAATCCCAATAAAAAAACATATCACAATTTTTATGCATTCATCATTTAAATAACAAAGCTATATTAATCTTTTTTCATTTCATCAATGAATATGCTTTAACTTTATTATTAAACAACTTTTCAACATAGTAGAAACAATGAACTTTTAAAGACTTAATTATCTATTAAAACTATTTACACTGATTAAATATAATTATATAACTTAAAGCTTACTTAAGAAATATGATTGAAAGTAGATTTTGATAATATAAATGTGATAAAAAAAAAATACTAACAAAAGTTAATTGGACAAACCCATCGATTAGAATATTTTCGGATTAAAATATAACAACTATAATCTATTTTTAGCTCAATTTAATCAATCGATATGCAAATTTTGAACTGAATTAACATCGTATGATTTATTTCACTTAAACAAAATCAAATGTAAAATGATTATGGTAATATTGTATCTCTATTCTCTACTAGTCCCCTATGCCACGCTGTCGAGTTGTTAAAAATTTAGTCAGAAAAAAACAACCTATGTGCAAGCCTCCGACATGATAAAATTGCACGTTATTGTATCTCGAATTTTCTTGTAGGGTGGCCCATCCCAACACTTGGCATGCCCGATCTCACATTTTTTTTCAATTTTTTTAGTGTCGGGACATTGCCCTACAAAATAATACTCTCTCCGTTCCAAATTAATAGTCTCAAAGAAAAATGGCATAGTAACTAATGTTTGTGAATGCAGTAAAATTAATATTTTATTGGAGAGTGTGAAAAAGTTAGTCATTTTAAGAAATGAGACTAATAAATGGGGCAGACCGAAAAAGAAAGTGAGACTAATAAATTGGGATGAAGGGAGTAATTGAATCCATATGTTACTCACGCATCTTATAAATATTTTGTGAATTCTAATGGATCCCGATTCGAATACAAAATTTAAATAGGGAGGAGTGCTCTTTCCAATACTCGAACTCATGACAATGATTATAGATAAAATTCGTAACCATTGTGCTTTGAGTTCAGGAAAACATGATTCTTCGTGTAATTCATAGTCAGTGGATCTACATGTAACAATCCCCTAATCCGAGATTTTTTCCATTTTAATGGTACGGTGATCTGATATTTTATAGATAACCCTTTATTTTAAGTTGTGAGCGAGAAAAATAAGCTAAAAATAAGAAGAAAGAAAAAGGTTGGTTAAAAATGTGGATGAACATGAAACTTTTTCAATTTTACTTAATTTTATATTTTTTATTATATAAAATCTAATCGAACCCTTATACAAAAAATATCTGGATTCGTCACTGTTAATAATTGATGTCATTCCGTACGTCATATTGTTTTATGTGATTAGGAAATGACATAGGCCATATAAGATAGGCATGTAATTATATGAAATAGTATATAGGTGAAGTCATTATCGAAATTAAATGAGAAGTGAGAAGTAGAATTAGTAGTTGGTGAGGAATAAATTATGCTATTTTTTTGTTTTTATTTTGTTCCCACCTCTTTTTCTAAATATCCATTTGTTGCATCCATGCTGTCGTCAAGTTGTGGTTGCCTTGGGTCAAATCAACGGATATATAAGTGATTTTTTTTAGTTTTTTATTTTAAGAGTACTAAAGAAGAACGATCGATTTCAATATTTTATGTTAAAAAATTGTTGCAATTATTAGTGTTTTTTTTAATGTGTGATTTCGTTACTTATGTGTCGCATGGGAGGCGATTCAATGATATTATGAGGCAAATTTTCAGCTGAGACGGTCTTGTTATTTTTATTGTGAGACGAATTTAATTAAATGATGTATTTTTTTTATTATTATATATGATGTCTCACCATTTTTATTGTGAGACGAATTTAATGAAATGATGTGTTTCTTTATTGCAAATGATATATTTATTTGTTGCAAATAATGTAATTTTTAAAAATGAAATAATGTATTTAACTTATTGAAATGATGTATTAAGGTCCGTCTCACAATAAAAAAATGGTGAGACCGTCTCTCAGGAGACCAACTCTATTAGTATAATGTTTAGTTTTTATTTCAAACAATTTGAATAATGTATGTATAATATGATATTGTTATTGCAATAACATACTAATAATTTGTGTATAGAGTTTATTTAGATAATAATACTCCATTGGATGATTGCGCTAGGTTTATTTAACGAATACTTTGAATAATATACGTATATATGGTTTTTTTTAATTGAAGCTAGCATAAATGAATCAATTTAGAATAAAATTCAAATACTCATCATTTTCTATTTTAAATACATCCAGAAAACATAAAATATATTTATTTAAGATATCATATTTTCTTATTAAAAAATGAAGTTAAACTAGAGACTTATTATCAAGAGATAACAACATTACTACGAATGAGTATGATAATAATGGATACATGATGAAGATAATAGAGTTCGAATCCTAATAAGTCAACATATTGATAATACAAAACTTTAGTGTTAGATTCAGACTGATACAAATATCTGTTAAAAACAATTTTAGTTTTTCTACAATTATTTAATTGATAACAAGTTTGTATGTATTTCATTGCTTGTCTTGATATTATTTTATTTTTAATTTTTGTTGTGTTGAGTTTTTATGAGATTAAATCCTCCTCGTGTTTGTGTTTGGACACTTAATACATTAGATTTAGGTATAGATCAACGTTTTTCTTAATAGACTGGATAACAAACTGGATTTTAACAGCTCGAACAAATTGATACCATGAGAATTCAATTCACGCAATTTATCGCCCCTATTCATTATACTTATTATCAACTAAATTATAAAAATATAAATAATTTTATATTCTAAAATTAATTTATAGAGACGAGTAACTTTAGATTCATTTTTACAAGCCCATCTCCAATCAATTACACCTCGTTTCAAACCTCCCTTTAAATTCTCTAACTTGTGGTTGGAGCACGATGATTTTGACAGGGTCTTAAAGGACAACTGGAAGGTGGAAAGGGCAGAGTCTGATTGCCAGCGCCACCTTGCAGACAAGTTGGAGGCTTTACAGGGAGTGCTGAAGAGGTTTAACTTCAAGGAGTTCGCTTTCCTCCAGGACAGGGTCAAAGCTGCTAAGGCTAATCTGGAGGAGGTTCAAATGGATCGTGATAGGAAACCACTTGATGGGAATCTGAGGAATAAAGAAATTGAACTCCGTAAGGAGGCGGCTCGCTTGGACACTGCTGAGTATGAATTTTTCCGCCAGAGAGCACGTGGTATCCACTTGGTTAAAGCAGATAAGTCCACTGCCTATTTTCATTCTTTTGTGAAGAGAAAGCATGGACGTAATGCCATTTCTTTTTTATGTGATGCGGATGGCGAGGTGTATAGTGATATGAATAGAATTAGGAATGATTTTATTCAGTTCTATTCTAATTTGTTTGGGCGCTCTGTTCCTCGTACTGCTGTTGTTCCTTCTGTTTTTCTTGCAGGTACCAGGTTAAGCAGTGAAGAGCAGCAAAGATCAGTTCGTTGGGTATCGGCCTTGCAAGTCCGTGAGGCTATGTTTGGGATTGGAGATGACAAGGCACCGGGTCCTGATGGATACTCCTCCTCTTTCTTCAAGAAGAATTGGAGTCTTGTGGGTCCCGAGGTGGTGGATGCGGTGCAGGAGTTCTTTGAGAAAGGGGTCCTGCTTCGCAAACTCAACCATACTGTGGTCTCCCTAATCCCGAAGAAGGCGCATGAGCCTACTGTTGCTGATTTTCGTCCTATCTCTTGCACTAACACTGTCTATAAAACTATTACTAAGATTCTGGCTGATAGGATGTCATTGTTTTTGCCATCTATTATTAACCCTGCACAGGCTGCTTTCCTACGGGGAAGGAATATCACTGATAATTTTCTTTTGGCGCAGGAAATAGTCAGAGGCTTTGAGAAGAAGACGCAGAGAAAAGGAGTTGGGCGGTGCTTATTGAAGATTGATCTACAGAAGGCCTACGACTCTGTCTCTTGGGAGTTTCTATATGAGGTCCTCCACGGTTTGAACTTTCACCCTCAGTTCATCCATTGGATTATGATATGTGTGACTTGCCCTACGTTTTCGTTGTCTATGAATGGGGGGGTGCATGGTTACATTGAGGGTAGGAGGGGTCTGAGACAGGGTGATCCTATGTCTCCGATTCTATTTCTTCTGTGCATGGAGTATTTGTCTAGGCTCTTATCTGTAAGGATTAGGGACTCTAGATATGCGTACTTGCCAAAATGTGATTCGTTGAATATTACACACCTTATGTTTGCTGATGATTTGTTGGTGTTTGGCAAGGGTACTGTTGCTGGTATGCAGGTTGTGGCTGATGCCCTCAGGGAATTTTCTGCGACGTCGGGACTTGTGATTAATAACCGCAAGTCTAACATATATTTTGGGGGACTCAGTAGGTGGGAGGAGGAACAGATACAGCAGTTGTTTGAGTTTCCAGTGGGGACTTGGCCGATCAAGTTTCTGGGGCTTCCTCTTGCTTCTCATAACCTTTTGAATGATCAATATTCTCCCTTGATTGATCAGATTACGGGGCTTATTCGGAGATGGTCTAATAGTTCTTTATCTCTTGCAGGTAGGGCGGAATTGATTAGAGCTGTGGTGCAGGGGGTGGAGAACTATTGGTTTCAGGTCCTTCCGATTCCGGAGGGTGTGATTGACCGGATTAACAGGCTGGTGAGGACCTTCCTTTGGGGAGCTAAGTCTTCGCCTGTAGCCTGGAAGACGGTCTGCACCCCAAAGGAGGAGGGGGGTCTGGGTATTCATGATGTGAAGAAATGGAATGATGCCCTTTTCACGAAGGTGCTCTGGAATATACATAAGAAGACGGATTCATTGTGGATTCGCTGGGTCCACACGGAGTACTTGAGGGGAGATGATCTATGGACTTTTAATATTAACTCTCGAGACTCTGTGTTTTTGAAGAGGATTTTTACTCTTCGTGATTCTCTTTTGCAGGCTGCTTCAGGGGATGCGGAGAGTGCGGGCAGACTACTTGATAAGATGTTCGCTCAGAAAGGGGTGATTGGGGCTTACGAGTTCTGGAGGATTAAGGGGACTCGGCGCTTTTGGCACAAGAACATATGGAAGTCTCCTATCCCCCCTCGTTTTTCTGTTACCCTTTGGTTTATTTTACATGGCAGACTTAAGACTAGGGACCGCATGTGCTTTTTAAGTGATGATGTGCCCTTGGTCTGTCAGCTTTGTGACTCTGTTAATGAAACTGCTAAGCATCTCTTTTTTGAATGTAGGGAAACCTCACGGGTTTGGAGGGATGTGCGGGAGTGGCTTGGACTGAAGCATAGGACATCGACCGTGGAAGCTGCGCTGAAGTGGTGCCTGCGGGAGAGAAGCTGGTCCAAAGTCTTGAAGAAAGCCCGTTATCTTGCTCTGGCCGCCACGGCGAACCATATCTGGCATGCTAGGAACAAAAAAGTCTTTAATGGTGCTCCATTTGATGCCGCTGCAGTTGTGAAGGGCATTAAGGAGGGCGTTTTTCGTATTCTTTACTCGGTGTTCCCGATAGATGAGGTTGTTGCTCATCTTGACTGGAATACCCATTAGTGGTCTCTTCTGTGTTTTATGTTGGTTTGTGATCATATCGATAGTGTGATGTGGGTGGGCTGACCTAGTTAGTATGCCTACATCGCTTGGTTTTGAGTATGATGAAGGGGGATGTCGTGCTGACCTGGTTAGGATGGCATTTCTCTTTCGGACTTAGGACTACTATCGGTATAATCGTTTTGGGTGGTTGATTTATTTTGGGTTATCTCTGTAGGTGTGAGATTTGGGCCATTGTCGGGCTGGTCACCTTATAGTGTGCTTAGATGTCATCTTTCTACCGGGGTATGCACCGTGTACTTGTATTTGCAGGGTTAGATTGCTTGTCCCGATGGTCACACTGTTTGTGAACCTCGAGTGTCTGTTTTTATTCCTGGGGTATGCCCCTGTGCTGCTGTAAGGTTTCGGCCTATACTCGGTTTACATTTATGCTATTATCTTTTTCACAAAACATGGTGGCCAATAATTGGGAAGATAAGTAAAGAAGGTTCCTTCATCTAGACACACACACCCCTTCAAGATTCCAAAATGAAGACTATTTAAAATGAAGATAGCAACCTGCAACCAACTCTTTTCTTTGCATTTAATACTCACAAACACGCACATCCAACAACTAACTGCAAAAAGTTGTGGCACAAATTAATGTCAGAAATCAATTTTTTTCACTACTATATATGTTGCAAACTACCAATAATTTTATGTCTCAAAATAGAAACTGTAATAATATTCTCAATCTAATTGGGATAGTGGTGATTTTAGACATTACCTCATATATTTCAAACAGCAAACTCAAATTGTTACTCTTTTCTATTTGGTCCCTAACCCCAGCCGAAAGATCAGCCTCTGAAAGAAAGTTCTCGGCGTCTCATTTATTTGGTCCTGTTTTAACTTGTATGAATGTCAAAACTTATTTATGAATATATTAAATATTTAAACAAATTTTCTGAATTATCCTTATTTAGCAATAACTATTAATAATAACTCTATTAATTATGTTTAATGTAAATTTGTAAACACATGCAAAAAACAATACTAAACTTAGGTAATAGACCATATAAATGGAACACCCCAAAAAGAAACATGGACCAAATAATCGCGACGATGGAGGGGAGTATTTAAAGATTTTTTAGAGATGAAGGTACGGTTAGTTGCGGATTCGGTTTTCGTAAGTTGGGCTTCATTCAATTTTCATGAAAGAAAGAATCACACAATCAAACAAAAAATTATCAATTTATTATTATAATAATAAAATATATGCAAAGTATAAATTAAAACTATTCTTAATACTATAAGTATCTCTACAATCTATATAATATACTAAAATAATTTGTTGGCTCCTCCTTATCCTCAAGCTGGTGAAGATTATCATATAAAAATATTGGCATATCACATTTTAATAATGGATAATTTTTTTCTTTCGAATTTGTCTGTTTTCCATTTTTTTTAATACCCATTGTATCGTTGGATTCGAGCCCATGTCATAACTATTCAAGTAAGTGCACTAGTAATACTCAATCGAAATATTACCTTCGTCTCACTTAAATAGGTCCTTTTCATTTTGATACATTAATTTCGAAGCTAATATTTAGTAGTTAATTGTGGTTAATAATAAAATTAGCAATCGTAATTAACTTGTTTAAGTCTTAAATAAGTTAATTACAATTACCAATTTTATTATTAATCACAATTAGCTACTAAATACTAGCTCCGAAATTAATGTATTAAAATGAAAATGGCATATTTAAGCGGGAAGGAGGAAGTATATTTTATATGAAATTGGTTGAGCTTGTGAATTAGAAGATTTTATTTTTTCAAAATTGGATACTCAATTTCAATAAGGAGGTGTGTCTTGCTCTGTACTCGAACTTACCATTAATTATCGCTAAATCACCGTGCTTCGAAGTTGGAGAAAAATGACAAGATTTTATAAATAAAGGTGGTGAAAATAATGTGAGATTCAACTTACCAACATTCATGTAGCATGCAAGGTAAATCACAAATATACATTAAATTCAAACAAGCATACATTTCAATTCGATTTTTTTTTCTAGTATACGAGAATGGAGATTATTAACTATAATACAAACATGGTGAAATTAAAGTAAATCAAATATTATTACCTCAGGCGGCGGCGGATCCACGGCCGACGATGGACAGCAAAGCTTTCCTCACGATCAACGCCGAGAAACCCTTCTCCCCGCCGCTGATCCCGAAGCACAACCGCGACGGGCGAACGGAGCCATCGTGGCGGTCGAACGAATTAGACCCCCAGCTGGAGAAGCGCCGCCGCTTCCGCACGTACGCAGGCGTAGACAGTGGGTCGGAGAAGGAGGATGACCAGGAGAGAGATGAGAGGGAGGAGGAGGAGTGAGAAACAGTCGGCGCCGCTCGCTTGGAGCTGGGGTTCATTCTCCTGAGCAAGTTGTGCAGGAGGAGCAGCTTGGATCTGGAGCTGCTCTTAGAGGAGTTGTGGAGGGTGTTGGTGTAGTAGGAGGGCGGCGGAGTGAGCGGCGGGATCCTATCATTGTGGGCGAAACAGTGCTTGGGGGTGCCGGGGCGAGTTTCCCAGTTGAATGGGATCGCGCTGGGGGCGTCGCCGTAGTAGACACGGAAGGAAGATTCGCGGGAGACAAATCTGTCGTCGTCGGCCTTGATTTTGAACGACTTCTGCTGGAAATCGTCACGGCTGACGACGGACTGCATTTTTATGGAGATCTACGTAGGAGTTTGGAAGGAAAGGAAACAAAAAGTGGGAAAATTTAAATTTTGATAAAAATGGTGAAAGGGAATATCGATTTTTGTGTGACGGGCATCACGATTTGTGTCAAGATTCGCCCCACAACACTTGGACGCCTTCCAACTATATATATTAATGGTAAAGTCTTTTATGAGAGGGATTTACCATTATTTTTTAAAAAAATAGATCTAAATCTATCCATACATTTTAATAAAAAAAAGATATATTAATATTTTCTTAATTAATAAGTTGGCAAGGAGAAGCCGATAACAAGGTGAAAGAGTTGGCCGAGGAAATGAAGGCGATGGAGTGAACCGCAAAGACAATGATAACTGGGGATCCAGAAAATATGTGTGGGGGGGGGGGGGGGGGAGTGTACAAGTGTTTTAATGAAAAAAAATGATAGAGTAATGTTGGAAAATTATTCCTAAATCTTCCTTAGGATTATATTGTAAAAGGTTTTGTTGGATCAAACCTTAGTAGATTGGTCGATCAATTATTGAATTCTAGTATAGTCTAGCAACTCTTGTAATGTCCTGTATAGGCTAAGTATCAAGTTGTAATAGAATAGATTGCTAGAATCATTCCTAGCAGATTGTGGCTGCTAGAGATATTAGCAGACGAAGATGACTGCTAAAGATATTAGCGGTCAAGTGCTAAGGAGGGGATTGCTAAAGGAGATAGCAATCCTATGTCAAAGGAAGAGACTGCTAGAATTAAGTACTCAGCAGTCGGAAGAACAAGAAGATTAGCATCTACTAAGAGCATAGTATAGCAGAATGCTGAAGGAGTCAACATTTGCTAGCATGTAGCAGATTGCTAAAGGCGATAGCAATCCAGAGTCAAAGGAATCAAGTGCTAAACATAAGCAACTGCTTAGCAGTCAGCAGTCCGATACATGGTTTAGCTGATTGCTAGGAAGGCTTAGTAGATCGTTCCGAGAAGGCTTAGGAAGGCGAGATAGCTAACAACGACTACTACACTACCGTTCTGACAAACGTACACGCAAAGGTCAAAAATTTCCCAAAGTAGGTCAGAAAGTACTGTACGACGCCGGAAAGGACGGATAAAGTCGAACCACTCTCGGACGAAGGGATCGTTGTGTCTAACGGGTCTGGATATTCAAAATTTGAATCTCCAGATATAAAAGGCAAGTCCAGAAGTGAGAGACGACTACTGCTTCCATTACTCACGAGCTAAGGAACCTCAACCACATCTGAAAAAGCATTAACAGCGAGATTCCTTTGACAAACAAAGAGTGAGAAAGTAGTCAGTTGTGAGCACGAGATAAAAGTGTATTCAAAGCTCTCAACAACCAGGAGTGTCTTCCATTGAATATCTGACATTGCCTTTAAAAGATTCCTTAACTTCGGTCGAGAATCCAATCATTGGGATACCTTCCATCCTAGGAAACATCCAGCAGTCACATCTCTGAAAAGGGATTGACTCCGACGAGCATATTGCCGAAAATAAACAAAGTTCAGGAGAGAACTTTAAAAGCTCCCCCTAGCAGCGAAGGACAAGTTTTACGAAGGTTCGCCCATGACTTGGCCGGAGCTGCAGCTGACTGAGGAGAATGAAGTAACGGAGGATAGTTTTTTAGTGGTCAGGTCAAAAGTTCACCTCCTGCTACAAGTGACATACGATTCCTTGTATTTCGTATACTTTCTTAGTGAAATTCTTAGCGTTTTGGCTAAGGAGTGGATGTAGATCTATTTGATCGAACCACTATAAATATTGTGTCTCTTTACTGTTTTATTGATTGTTGTTTCTTGTGTTTGATTTTGAAACCTAGCAACCAAGTTGCTAGAGTATAACTTGAAGAAACCCTAATCCTACATTGAGCTAAATCTACTTTGATAAAGAGGAACTTAAGTGCAAGTGAACATTATTATTCTGCTGCATTTCGTGTGTGTTTGTTGTTTGTATTCACCACGACGACTCTGATCTCGGGACCAACAAGTAATAATATTACTGCATAATATTTATAACATGTACATAAATATATATAGTGAAAATTCTTTGTAAATGAAAATGATACAAACTAAAAAATTACATACATTAAAATTATTTAGTAAAAATATAAATTAATAATAATATTATAATTCTTCTTTATCTCCAGTCCTCTTTTTAAAAACTCAAAAATAAGAGGAGATTATATTATAATTTTTTTAAAAAAATTAATTTAGGGGTTGGAGTCCACACCAAACCCGATCTGATGATAACACCATGATGAGGCTGGAGAAGATGGCCGGAGCCAGTGAATGGCGATATTGATTCGATAGCTTTGTGATCGCATTCGATTAAGGGTGATTGAAGGAAGGGTCATCATTGGTTAATGAGACAAAATTGATATAATCAATTGAAAAAAATGATAAATTATGTTGATATAAATGACGTAGTATTTCATAAACTAAAATGATGTTTTAAATTAAGCAATTGTTTTGATGTTAACAATAATATAAAATACGAGAATTGTGAGATCCAGGACCCAAAAGATAGTTTAATTATCAATTCATGATTCAAAAGATGATTTGTCAATCCAGGACTTGAAAGATCAAACAATTCTCAATTCAGGACCTGATATTGAGGTCTTGAGTTGAGAAATTAGAATTATATGATCTTTCGGGTCCTGGATTGAGAATTTTTGTGATCTTTCAGGTCCTGAATTGAGAATTAATCTTTCGGGTCATGAATCGATAATTAAACTACATTTCGGGCCCTATATCGATAAAACTCCTAAAAATACAAATAATAATTATCAATGATTTGAAATGCGTTTTCTAAGAGAAATAATGTGATGGAGAAGAGAATGAATTTGGACTATCTATTTTAGTTGTTGGACAATTATGATCAAAGTTTTGGCCAAATTTAAAAAGGTGCGTCAATGAGTATAAAAAACTTGCAGTCGGAGGTTCATTTAGTAAATTTGCACACCAATTAAATTTACAAAATAGGAAAATCCCTAGGGAAGGTCTTGGGTTAGGCAGGCCTAAACGATTTAGGCGGGTTTTATCCATTAACCCAAGCCCAATCCCATATAATATACCCTAATTGGGATTAATAAACCCTAATTGGAATGGGTCAACCCATTTGGGTAGGATAAAACCCGCCTAAACCGTTTAGGCCTGCCTAACGCAAGTTTTTGCCAAATCCCTAATTTCATTCTCCACTATAGCTACAATTTAGGATTTTCGAATTTTGATGAAAATTTTCCTAAATTATTTTTTTTTTGTCCTTTTTCACAACCATTATATCTAGAAAAATAGGAAAATCCCTAATTTTATACTCCATAATCCATACTTTTTTAGGAATTTTGAATTTTAATGAAAATTTTCTTAAATTAATTATCTTTATCTTTTTTTTAACACTCATTATATATAGATAAATAAGAAAATTCATATATTTATGTACCACCATCCCCAATTTTTATGGATTTCGAATTTTAAATAAATCAATTTAACAATGTAGTGTCATTATCTTTTCTTTGAAATTGCATTATATTGAATATGAATATTGCATTATCCGTAATTTTAAGTGTAATTATATATGTTCTAAAATCTTCAATCATTTCATGAAACATACTGCAACCGTTAAAAAAAAATTGCAATTTACAATTGCATTATCTATTCCATTGGATTGCATTATATAAAATGTAAATATTACATTATCCAAAATATTAAAAGTAACTATATTCTAAAAATCTCTATCACTTCATGAAACATATTGCGACTGTGCAGGCGTAGATAATTCATATTTAGAATTTTATATAATGCAACTTACATCAGAAAAATAAACAACTATGTTTTTAATCAACCAATCTATAAAACATGCTGCAACTTTTCAGGCTTATATAATGCAACTTACATCAAAATAAACGACTATGTTCTAAAAACTCAATCATTCCTTGAAGGATAATGCAATTGCACATGCGTATACAATGCATATTTATATACTTATATAATGCAACTTACATCTGAAAAATAAACAACTATGTTTTTAACCAACCAAAACATACTGCAACTTTGCAGACTTATATAATGCATACTTACAAGCATATGTAATGCAAATTTCATTAGAAAAACTCACAACTATATTCTAAAAGCCTTAATAATTCCATGAAAGATAATGCAACTATACAGACGTATATAATGCATATTTACAAGCTAATATAATGCAACTTACATCTGAAAAATAAATAACAAAAGCCCCTCATAAACAAGTAAATTGTTTATGCAAAAATTAACAAACACATACTGGGAAAAAATATAATCTATCAACTAGAACTCCATCGACTCACTCTCGATCTAAAGAAATTTAACCAGACGCATTCTTGAAGAAGGGCACACTCAAGTCCATCCCATCATAATTATTATCGGCAACTACAACCATCCATTAATCCATCTGGCCAACAAACAACAAAACATGTTCATCTTTAATCTACATTAATTTTAATCATTTCTTGTGTCAATCCACATAATTGCTGCAACATCCCTTCCATGAACGTTGGAGAACGGCACCGCTGTTGCTATCAACGATAAGTTGGCTAAGGCGGGTTGGGATGTTGATGGTATCACCGGTGGAAGGGAGAGAGGAAACAATATCAGTGGATGTTGGGAGAACGAGGACTGTCAGAGAGAGGAGATGATGTGTCAGTTGAAAGGAGGGAGGAGTCATCGCAGGAAAATAAGTAAATGAATATTTCAAAACAATTTATGTGTTTGATTATGGTTACAAATCATAAATGAAAGATTTAAGGAAACCGTTATGGAAAGAATATAATATGTATTTATTAATTACCAATACACCCGTGTTATAATTAAATAATAATAAAATAAAATTCAAATCTAAATTATACCATAGAATCAAAGTCACTAATTATGTAAAATCAATGGCCCAGATTTATTCCCATCTCTCATCTAAATCTCACTTGTGATATGAATACGCTTCTCTCTCTCTCTCTCTCTCTATATATATATATATATATATATATAACTATTTTTATGATTTAAGAGTAATATGAATAATAATTTTTTTAGCAACGAGAAAAATAGAATTTGAGCATGAATATAGTATTAATTTTGGAATAAATAATTTTTTATTTTAAAATAATAGTGAATTTATGAATACATTCTAAATTAAAAAAATTTCGTTTAGATTTGACTAGGGCTCGATTGAGTTCGTGAACTTCAAAGTATTAGATAAAAAGTTCGAAGTTCAACTTGATAATAAACGAGCTAAACTTAAGCACAATACTGTTTGATTCGCATTAATTTGACTCGATTCGATTACACCTCTAGATACGATGGAACATAAGAATGAAAGAATTCGCTTTACAAATATTTATCTAATTTTATATCATAGTTGGGCTTGGAGGAAAATCAATTTGAATCAAAGCATTTTGGGCCAATGATTTATCATCCCAGCTCGTTTTTTGGTTGCAACGGTCAGCCAATGTTGATGCTCCCTGCCTTATATGATCTTTAGATAAATTTGGGCCAAATTTATCCCATAAATTCAGCAAAAAAAATCAAATGCCCCAAATTTTATAGGACACCTTTAATAACATAACCCAAGATGTAAATATAAAATTTTATAATTGCATTAATTGGGAATTATTGTTAATTGTTGAAGTTCAATTTACAGATAAATGAAACTCTTGGAACTTCGTTAAACGGCAACAAGTAAAAATGATAAATAAATAGAAAAAGCCAAATTGAAACAAAGAGATAGTAGAAAATCCGGAGAGAATAGTGAATGTATTTTGAATGATCCGTAGAAAATCCGACAATATTACAACGTAGTTTTTTGGGTGCGTAAAAGATACCCAAAATCAAGTCCTTTACCCCTATTTATAGGCAGGATAGGGGAGAGGACACTAGACCTAACCCTAGCTTCGGGTTGGTTGTGCTCGCCGAAAAATCAGGATCAGCTTCGGGTTTTTCGGGGTCGGTTAGGGCTTCCAACGGCCATGCACAGCCAGGCTTCTAGGGTTTCTTCGTCTTGATGCTCGATACCGACTCCTTCAGGTGCTCGGTATAGAGGAGCTAAGAGGGTTGGTGACGATCTCCAGACTTAAGTGTTTCTGGATCTTCTATCACTTCATGGGCTTGCTGCTCTGGTCCGGTTGTCATTTGGACCGACGTGCTTAATGGGCCTGGACCTCAACATTAATTATAAAGCGAAATATTTTATAAATAATAATTTGATTGTATTTTTCTTTCGAAAAATGGTTGTGTTTTGATTAGCAATTTTCAATGAACTTGGCTATGTATAAATTGATTTGAATTTTGAAACAATTTTGCAAAAGGATAAATATTTTTCAGAAAATATAAAAATTTAATCTATATAAATCACAGATAAAATAAAATATCGTAATAAAATTAAATTTTAATGTTATCAAAATTCAATAATATATATTAAAATAATACAAGATGCAAATATAGAAAATTACAATCGTATTATCGGCCATTAATTAAACTATTTACTTCATTAATTATAAAACTAAAACAGATATATGTATATATAATAATTTGACTGTATTTTTGTTAGAAAATTTTTGATTGCTTGAAATTTCCTTGATCCTTAATTTTTTTATTTTGGTGGGTCAAATGGTCAAATTCAGTTTAGAAAATCTCTAATTAGCCCCAATTTTAATTTTAAATGGAAAGTCCTATAAGGTCTTTTTTATCGAGTTGTAATTAGAGCTGATCGAAGAACAGCTAGAAGAATCATCAGTTTGTGGATGCGCAAATGACTGAGACAAACTGAAAATTCAGTATGAAACTAATCAGTCTGAGTCACGTCAGTTTGAAACCGACAAACTTGGGGATACATCAATATGGAACTGATCAGTATGAAACTCACCAGTCTCAAATATCAAACTTGTCAGTCTGGGGATCAACGTTCCGCTTAGTGACGTCAGCCAGCATGAAATTGCCAGACTGACGACATTAGCATGGAACATCTAATTCCAATCCCCGCGCATAGAGACAAGAAGAATTATATGAGGAATAGTACCGACAAGTTCAGACTTAAAAGATTGGAGATTCATTAAAGTCTGCAAACTCAAGACTTCAGTCTTGATTCCTCAGACTGATCATTACAGTCGTTCTGACGCAAAGGTCAACAGTTAAACATCGGATTTCTAGGAAAAGCAACCTAATCGCGCAGAGGACATAAATATCGGATTGGACAGCATCCGATTGTTTCTAAATGGCTCTATTTCAAATCTTTGAATCCTCAACTATAAATTGCCGAGCACTTCAAGAGATTCATCTTTGGAACAAGCTACTAGTTTTCCACCCGCGCGTTGCGCGGCACGTATATATTACTTTTAGTAATTTATCTATCATAAATATATAAAATATTTTTCTGAATTTCATATTTACATAATATTAATTTCATTAAAATATATTATAGGTTATTAAATAAACTAAATTTGTAACTATGTGGGTTTTAGAATGAGGGAATGAAATAATTTCGAAACCCATCGTTTGGTTAAGGGGTATGAGAATGAAAAAATGGGAACGATACCCAAATACTTGGGAACACCAAAACCTTCCAAAATGGTGGGTTTCATTTTCATTCCCATTTTTCATTACCAAAATTTTTTATTTCATGTTATTTATAATTATTTTATTTTTATTATTTTTATAAAATATTATAATTAAATTAATCAGTTATTTGTATCTTAAATTTATATTTTATAAAATAAATAAGAAGATAAATATATTATTTATTTATTTTAATATGATTATATTTTCTTGATTTTTTTATTATTAAATTAATTATTAATTTCTAATTTTTTAATTTATTTTATTTTATAATTATTTCCTTATTGATTTAATTTTTCTTGTTTTAATTACAATAATAATATTATTAAATATATCATTTATTTTTTATCTTAATTTTATATTTTATAAAAACAAAAAATGATAAATATACTATTTATTTATTTTAATATGATTTATTTTCTTATTTTTTATTGAAAATGATTCTCAAACCCATCTCATAAACCAAACATAACAATTGAAAATGATTCCCAAAAAATAAACACATACTCATTCCCTCTACTATGAAACTCATACCCATAGTAATTCCCGACAGTTAAAACAAATGCCCCTTGATATTCTTGATATTAGAATGTTATCATTAGCACATGCATATATAAGGTTGAGGTGAACTTGTACCTTGATTTTTTTATTTTATTTTTTACTTTCGATTTTTTATAAAAAGATATAAAATTTTGAAGTTTAAATGCACCAGAATCTAACTTTTATATTAGTATTACAGTTTAAATTATGCATAATATAATATTATATATATATACATATATATATATAATAAGAAAATTAGATGGATAGAATAACTTCTCTTGAAAATTCTTTTTAATACAATGAAATCTCATAAAAACTTTGTTGTTGTCATTTTAAGGTAATATTATATTTTGAAAGAGATTCAATGCTTAAAATCAGTTTATGATAAATAAAACTGAATCAACAATAGTCATCTATAAAAATCAATTATTTGTCCACTACATAGGGTAGCAATGAAAGTATTTTACATATGACAAAGAGATCACAAGAAGAAAAGAAATCAATTATTCGTCCACTACTTGGGTGTAGTTGTGAAAGCACACTACCTGTGGTAGGGTGAGTAAAACCATACATAAACCATCAATCCGAACTGAACTGAACCGTCGAATTTCGGGCAATTTGTGTCGGTTTGAAAATACATGCAATTTTGATTCGGGTTGGATTTTAGAAAATTTTTGGGTTTTTTTTCTCCAAACCTATTCCCTCTAAGACACTTTTGTCTACCGGTGGTACCTTCGTAGTCAATCGCGGCTATAAATTATGGGGTGCTCAAGATCAGTTACTCCTTAAGGTTAAAGTTTCACTATAATTAAGCAGGTCATTTCGGTTCACTTTCGGATTAATCTAAAAATAAACAGTTCGGGTTTGCGTGTATCGTGTTACTATCAGTTCGCTACTCGACACGCCAACTCAAACTCGACTCAATTGTCACCCGTATGACTACCAACACACTTTTCCACCAATTATTATCTATATCATAAACATATTTAGATGTTGTATTATGCTCTTTCATTCTTTTTTCACTCTTATTAATATCACTAATGTTAACTATTTATATAAAGGAGATATAAATTTATTATGAATAAGTCTTATAGTACATGTTGGTATAATGCACTATATTTTTTGAGTTTTATATTGTATTATATTAGAAGAAGTGTAAATATATGAAAATAAATCATATTCATTATCCAAAAATTCTAAATAGTCATTCTTATGTACGCATTCAAATAATGATTAGAATTGTGTGAACTACCTAATTTTGTGATATTATTTCCACTTTTAAAATACAATTATAAAGAATAAATTATGAATTCAAATAATACAATTGTGATTTGAATGAATATATTTTCACTAACTTGTGAATGTGAATTTGCGACTTCATTTTGACAAATTCTTTAATTTATTTAATCACATATTTTAATTAAGTCAACAAAATAAATAAATTTTTTTTCGGTCTTTTCATTTGTCATTTTATTTTTTGCTATTTCGTTTGTAATTTTATTATTTTCTACCTTTTTTGTTACTACATTTGTGATTTCATTATTTGTTATTTCTTTTGCTACTTTGCTTGTGATTTCATTCTTGTTATTTCTTTTATTATTTTGTTTGTTACCTTTTTTGCTACTTCGTTGGTTATAACAATTTCATTTTTTATTTGTTATTTGCTATCATAAATCAGTTCGCTACTTGACACGTTAACCCAAACCCCACTCAGTTGTCACTCCTATGACTTGTTATAATATTTTTTACTTATTGTATTTATATAAATGATCCAATCTTATTAATATCACTTATTGTAATAAATTTTTTTACTTATTGTAACTATTTATATAAAGGATCCAATCATATTAATATCACTTATTATAATAATTTTTTTACTTATTGTAACTATTTATATAATGGAGATATAAGTTTAGTATGAATAAGTGTTATTATAGATAAATCTCATTCGATGCTTCTTGAAATCCAAGTCATCCACAGATTGAACATTTTTTTTCATTTGTAAGGTTTATGTGTAGAAACTGATATTAAAAAATGTCTAGCTACAAATACAAATCAAAAGGATATAAACTAAATTAAATAAATATAAAAACACATCAATAAAATAATGACAGACAACCCAACTCTAACAAAAACTAAAAATGACAATAGTTGGCTATGAGAGTTCGATTTGATGAGTATATATACTAATATTGCTATAAGAGAAATTAAATGAATATTAAATATTTTGTTATATTGATTTGTACGTTATTTAGTAAAAACCTTGAAAAATGGAATGAATTAGCAAATGGAACTCAACTATATATACGTTATACATAACTTTTAAGAAATTAATGCATACTATCAAATTGAACTTTACTAATCAAGTTGGCAACTAATTATGATAATTAGTGATTAATATATAATTGTTGAAATATTATATACGTACAAATCAATTTTTTTAGTTTATGAATCCATTATTTTCTATCGAATAAATCCATTATTTCCATTATTCTCCTATCGAATAAAATGAGTTGAGAATTTTGATAAGTTCTAAATAATTAATATTTCTATATTTATATAATATTATTTTAGAGAGTTTGTTAGGAAGAATTTTCTTTTTCTAGAGTTTTGCTTTAGGTGTAGATATAGATAAAGATTTTGATAATGAATCTTAAAGTCATAGAATTAATTTATTTTTTTAAAAAAATGAATAGATGTTCTTTTGATTTTAATTGAAATTTTATTGAAAATATTTAATTTATCATATATTAACTGAATAAAATTTATTATTGTGATATTTCTAAAGTACACATGTATTTATCTATTTATTTTTTGCTGTTGAATTCCACGCATTAAATTAATGAGATTGACGTTACTTAGTAATTAGTTAACCCTTTTACTATTTCTATTTAGTTCTTTCTTAATTTATTTTAGAATTATTTTAAAAAACTTTAAAGGAGCGAGAAAAAAATATTTTGGGGTTCCACTTTATATATATATATATATATATAGGGAGTGGATCCAGTGAGAAAACTCTTAACGTGAGAAAATGAGAAAGATGCTTGATTGCATTCACGGCATTGCTTGATTGTATTCAGGTCGTTGCTTGATTGCAATGTTGCTTGATTGTGCTTTAGTTGTTGCTTGATTATTTTGTTGCTTCATTGCGTTTTAGTTGTTGCTTGATTCAATATCAACCATTTATTTTTTTATATCTGATGGATATGATTCATTCTTTTTTCTCACAGGGGGATTTTTTTTACATGATCCCTCCTATATATATATATATATATATTAAAGTTAATCAGTTTATAAGCAATTAATTTTGTGAACATAATTAATCCTTACTAAAATCAATTTATTATTTTGTAGTGAACAAAATGGAGGGTCTCACAGTTACAGTGAGCAGGAGGCGGAGTAGCAACCCAAAAAATATTAAAGCCGTAGCCAATGAAAAATAAATCCACACTATACTCATTCCAGCCATAGCCAATGAAAAACAAATCCACACTACACTCATTCCATATAAATTCTCACAAATAAATCAAACAATATATTCATTATTCAATTAAACTAATATACAAATGTAAATCTCAAGTAAAATTGCACATTATTACTATCAATTTTAAATATACTCATTTATATTTCTCC
>JAPKLW010000177.1:0-16738 GCA_026898455.1 Plectranthus barbatus
GAATTAACACATTTTCCGCTGCCAAGTTTATACCCTGATAATCCGGGACCAACAAGGAGGCAGTTGGGAGCCGATTTTGCCTCTAATTGAGTTTGGTTATAATAACAATATTCATGCAACAATTGGAATGGCTCCTTATGAGGCTCTATATGGAAAGAAGTGTCGTTCACCTCTATATTGGGATGAGGTAGGAGAACGAAAGATTGTTGGACCGGAAGCGGTAAGTGAGATGATTGAGATAGTTCGGCAAATTCGAGAGAGAATCAGAGAAGCGCAGAGTAGGCAGAAGTCCTATGCCGACTCGAGGAGGGCAGAGTTGAGTTTTGAAATTGGGGATAAGGTTTTCCTCAAGGTTTCACCCTCCAAGGGAATAGTACGCTTCGGGGTAAAAGGAAAACTGAGACCGCGCTACGTGGGACCATACGAGATATTAGAGCGCATATGTCCAGTGGCGTATAGATTGGCATTACCCCCAAATTTGAACAATATTCACAGTGTGTTTCACGTGTCACAACTGAGAAAGTACGTACACGACCCGAAACACGTGATCCGTCAGGAAGAGGTGATTCTTAATCCGAACTTGCAGTATGAAGAAAAGCCAGAGGCTATTATGGACCGAAAGATGCAAGAGCTCCGGAATAAGTCAATTCCGCTTGTTAAAGTGTTGTGGAGACATCATGGGCACGAGAAAGCGACATGGGAGCTAGAGGACAAGATGAGAGAGAGATATCCCGAACTTTTTGAAGCTATATAAATTTTCGGGACGAAAATTTTTATAAGGGTGAGGGGATGTAATACCCCGTGTTTAATTTTGATCTTGTCTAAATAGTTCGGATGTAACAATGAATATATCCCAATTGAGAAATAATTGGGAGTGATCTATTTTGGATTTGGAGAATTTAAATTGAGATTTGTACTCATATATTGAGATTTATCAAGAAAATCATGTAAATATTATGTGTTGGAGAATGGGATTTGGATGTATTTGCATGTATTTTTGGAAGTATTTGGTGTTGGGAATTGATGTATATATATATATACATGTATATATGTAGAGATATTGGATTATATAAGTATTATATAATTATATACATATATATAATAGTGTATAATTAATATATTATGGAATATGTATTATTATATGTATAGTATATACATTGTACCATAGTCCACCCCTTACCTTGTTTCCATCGAAGAGAGAGAGGCAGGGAGATTATTTTCAGAAAGCACCACCCCGCCACCCTTACTTCCCGACCAATTTTCGGCCGCCACCGGCCACCTCCGGCCAAGCCGTCGCCGCCATTTGAAAGCTGACTATTCAAGCTTCCTTTTAAGCTATAGTGGAGCTCGTGGGGTTGAGAATCGAGCGAGATATCCTAGAGAGAAGTTGCTCGCCGGAAAAGTTTGGGTGAGTTGTATTTTTGTTTTGAAACTCGGTTATACCTGAAATTCACGAGCTAATCTATCAATATTCGGGTTCCTCTTGTGCAAGAGAACGTTTTGAGACTGAGAACCTCGAGGATTGTCGCCGGAAAATCGTTCCACCGCCGCCAACACCATATTTTCCGGTGAGAATTTCTCAACTTAGAATCTTGCGTTTTAATTGCAATTTGAAGCTAGATTCGAGTTCTAGGATGTCTATGGATCAATTAGATATGTTTGCATGTCGATTTGAGTGGTTGGATCGAGGGGAAATCGGAGTTTCAGGGGTTGGAGTCGTGAGGAGGACGACGCGTCCCGAACGGGACGAAGCCATCCCGCTCGGGACGGCTCACAGCATTTCGCGCAGGACAGCAGACTCCATCCCGATCGAAATGGAGAGGATCCCGCTCGGGATCAGGCACGGCCTTAGGGCTATTTTGTGTTTTGTTCGTTCCGCTCGGGACGGACACAACCCGTTCGGAATGGACTTCGACCTTAGGATATAAAACATGGTTTTAAGATATTTTTCATCCCATTTCATATCCTTTCAACCCATTTGAATATATATTGATTTGAAATGCATATTGAGCAAGAAAAATGAGTTTATAGATGATGGATATTGGAATTATGAATTTTGATTTAAAGTTGAGCATAGTTTTGAATCATAAACTATGGAAGGTTGAAAGAAAGGATCAAGAGAGACTTAAGTTGAGAGTGAGATGGGTTAGAATTGTTAAACGCATTATAGTCCTAGATCATTTATCCTAATTTGGTAAACCGTGGTTGATTGTAGGAATTTGAGAACTAGGACCGTCGAGCTCAATCTCGCAAAGAAGCATCTATATAAAAGCCAAGAACGAGGTGGGAAACTATTTCAACTATAAAAACAAAATGCGTGTTTCCTTTTCAAAATGTGTATAAACTATTTTATTTTTAAAATGAAACTGCTATGCTTGTTTTGTGTTATCTTATCTGTCCTCTGTCGTTTCCCAACGACAAGAGAGAATAACTAATGAGTTTGGAACCAGATTCTCATATATGCGCTAGAACTCAATTAATACATATGGAGTAGCGACTCCATATGATGGGAATTGGAAGATATAAGGTGGAATTTGTTATACTTGAATGTGGAGTTGTGAATGAGATTGATCATGGGAATGTAATTGATGAATTATAAGCGATCGGGTCTCAAAAAGGATTTCTGAGACTAGTGCACTCTAGATGACAGTAGGTTGAGTGTGTATACATCTCTAACTGATCATCGTAACTTGGAAGTCGGCCAACTTCCAGTTACAACACTGAAACAGATATGATAACACCTAAAATAACACACGTGTGAAATAAAATGTTTTGGCTAACACGGTTCCTTTCAACAAAACCCCGTGTTTAGCTGTGTGAGTTGCATAGCATGTTTCCTATATAATGTATGTTTTTGGCATGTTTCTCACTGGGTACGAAAGTACTCAGCCCTCGCGTTATTTCTAAAACGTGCAGGTTAAGCGACAAGGATGGGAGTGCTGGGGTGTAAGCTGGAGAAAATAAAGTGGCTTTTTGGAAGATAACTAGATCCTGTGACATGTATCCTCATATACATGTCACCATCACGCTACACACACTGCTGCACCACACTCTGACTAAACCCTTCCCACTTTGAATGTTAAAACAACTGATTTTCCGTTTTGTTTAATTTGACTCGAAGTATATATTCTAATGTTTAATTATCTTTTCATTAAAACTCAAGTCTTCTTATTATTTGATTACCTGAATTGTACATCAAAACCTGAAACATCAATGTAACGTGGCCTCATATTGGGAAGGTCAGATGGGGGCGTTACATCTTTTGATTTCTCCAACCTTTATTTATTTCCCCCTCTTTCTTTAGTTCTATAATGTTTCTACTTTGATGGTGCGTAGAGAAGAGGATTAGAGACCTCTATTTATAGTGATAAATTTCATATGTTGTGTCATTTACAAAAGGACACAACATTTCACTTATGTCTCCAAGAGTTGCATCCTTTCATTTAATCTTTAATTATTTTATTCTTTTATATGAAATGATGCAACTCTTCATTTCAATCCTCAAAGATTGTGTCCATTCATTTTATTCTAAATGTTGTAATATATTACACAATAAGGTACAATATTTAATAAAATAAGATTATTCATTTAAAGGGAGAGAGAAGGGAATTAATACCCATAACTCTATTTCTTTAATACTTAATAGTCATCATCTTAAGTAAAATAATATAGAGTCATATACTTTAATTATATGGGCCATCATATATGATTATTATAAAAAATAATCTAACAGTTTAAATTTGACTTATTTTGTATCAAGTCGAACTTCAAGCTTTTTTTATCAAATACTTTGATTTTATTAACATAATCAAGCATTATTGAGCTTAAATGAATTTTATAGATTTAGAATATATTTAAATATTTGTTATTATTTTAAAAGAAAAAATTATTTATTCTAGAGTTAATATCATATTCATACTTAATCTAACTTTTTTTCATGAATAGAAAGATTTATTATTCTTATTACTCTTAAATCTTGAAAATATTACTTTTATAAAATTAATTATCTTATATTTCTTACTAATTTTAGCTAACGAGCTTGCTCACGAGTCAAGCATTATGAAATTTAAGTTTGGTTCGTTCAATTAACAAACTTCACTAAACGGGCTCAAAACGAGTTTTTATCGAATCGAGATCCAGTAACTCATAAACAGTTTAGTTTATTTATAATCCTAGATACAATAAAGATATTTGAGTGAGATGAGGTTTAAATTAATTCGTACATTATTTATTAAAAAAAAAAAACTAGCTCCCACGTGGCTTGTGCTCGAGAAAACTCTCAAGATTTGGCGTGTAATTAAGGTTGCATAAGAGTGTAATTAGGTGGATTTAACACTAAGTATAGTAAGAGAAATAGGAGTGTGTTATACATGAAGATGATGATGATGATGATGATGAAGAATCAAAATGCTAATTTAAGGAACAAAATCTTAACAAGAATCTTTTACAATCTCTCTTACTCTCAACAAATTTATAGTCTTTGTATGTGGATGATGTCAAGCAAGAATAAGCATCTTTTAGCTTCTTCTTCAAACAATTTCATATTTTTTCATTACATGTGTGAAAACAATCGTTGACATTTGTGTACATCATAGATATGGGTAATATTTTCCCAAATTAAACGTTTGTTATAATGTTGCCAAACAATATTATCTTTGGAACATAATATTGTCAAATGTAAGATCTTTTTGTTTGAGGGTTCACAATTAGTATTTATTTTTCACTCGAGGTTTGATGAAGTCACCTAACTTCATCGACTAATTAATATATAAAGACATCCTTACATAATATTATCGATTGAGTTTGAACAAGAAAATATTAAAAGTAGCTTATATTACTAATTAAGGAAGTGGGTATGTATATATCAACGAATTCAAAACCTTGTAGTCATTAATATATAAAGATATATATAGATAATTTAAGTAAGGGTTTTGGGTCTACATAATCAATTACGCATATGTAGATTAAGAAACCATTTATTTAATTTCTTTAATAATACCCCTTAAGAAAACTCGAGGAAATTATTTTGTATCGGAAAGCATATATAACTAAATTCAGATATTCCATGGTAAGAATTGTAGAATATTTGGTAGATAAATAGATTTATATATGAATGATTTTGGTTTGATTCCGACATGATTTATATGTATATGTTCGAAAAAGTATCCATGGATTTTATTCCCTTTCATAATAAATATTGCTATCAATGTTCTCCAAAAAAAGAATTTAATAAAGACACAAGATATTATTTCGAATATTTGGAATTTCGAAGCATTTAATGTTAGGTTTTAATTTCTCTCAGTATACACGTATGTTAGGTGATTTGTTGATACGATGACGTTGTAGATCACTTTAGTAAGTCGATTTGTGAGACTAGTTCAAAATGGGATCAATAAATATAAAACAATTATACATTCCTAAATAAAATTATAAATAATAAATTTAATTCAAAGAATTTGAAGATTTTTGTAAATTCTTTTTTGAGAGTACTTTTACAACTTTTATTTTTGTCATTTTTAGTGGAGGATGAGGAAGAGAGAATTGATTCCGAAATTTTTTATTTAAATGTTCTTACACATAATAACTCCATCATCAAGATGTCATCGAAGAGACTGCTAAAATGCATATCATGGAATTAAATATTGTTATTACGTGACTAGATTTCTTTTTCCTTTTTTTTTTTTCCTCCTTTCATTCTTAGTAAGGTTTAAATGAAAATGTTTAGGGTTTAGTAAATAAAAAATGACCTCTTTGAATACATTTTTGGCGGGTTTTAAATTTAAAAAAAATTCTTTTCTCGGTTCTCTTGCTAAAAAGTAAATAAGAAAGTGGGAAGAAGTGTTAGATCCACTTGATGCATGAAATATATTGAGATAAATATATTGTAAAACAATTTGATGGCAAAAATGAATTTAACTATGTGCATGAGAGATTCAATGATATTCAAGATCGTAGTCTATTATAAATTACTTGAGAATTTGTAATTTGATGATGCTTAATTAGGGATTCTTTTGTTTTTGTTGATAGGACTGATAAAATATGATTGCAGTATCCTAATTAACTGATAAATATTTGTTGGATAAATTGCTAGTGTTTCCTTTGAATCAAAATTGTCTTTTGCACAAAAGAAGCATAAAGTCTATCTATGATACTTTAAATGAAATTTACTTGTAATTTGCTAAAGTCATAATTAAAAATTTATTCAACATTTTACTTTTACTGACGACCAATATTTTTTTTAAACAAACTCATTCATCAAGCATCCTGTGCTATTAAATCTCTTCTTTGAGAAAAGTTTTTAAGTTTAAAAAACAGCATTAGAAGAAGCCAGCACCAAATTTAACTAAATTAACTAAAGCTGCTGTATACACTTCTCTAAACATATGACAAAATCGAACAATGTAAACACTATTAACAATAAAAATAAAAATAAAAAAATTGTAATCTGGGTATCTCTCAATGAGTGAGAAATCTCAAGTTGAACCCTTTGGAGCTCAAATTTAATACTCCCTCCATTGTGATTAGGAGAAATAGTGAAGTAGGATTAGTAGGATTAGGAGAGAGATAGTGGAGTAGGTTTAGTAGGATTAGTGGGTGATTAATTAATTAAAACTTTTCAAAAAAGGAAATGTTGCAAGTGTTCTGGGACGGACAAAAAAGGAATACATTGCGAGTGTCATGGAACGGAGGAAGTATTATAATCCAAAATCTCATGTTGGAAACACTTTTGACAACCAAAAGTAGTTTAGTCTAAAAGTACCTCTCACTAGGGGAGTGCAAGACCCGACCCGCACCTGAAAAACCGACCCAGTCCGACGATTTCGGGTCGGGTCGGTCTCGGGTCAAAAATATTCACCCGAATAAATGTCAGGTCGGATGGCAGGTGTAATGGTTCGGGTTCGGGTGCCACTCAACCCGACCGAAGTTATATTATTATTTAATATACTACATTATATACCAAATACAATACATTATAAATCTAATTCATCCTAAATTATTTCCCCAACCCTAATCTTCTTCACTTTCAAATTTCAATTGTGACTCCCAATTTGCCTTCCATCCTCCACTCCCGCCGGTCTGCCACTCGCACTGCCGCCTGCCAGCCTGCTGCGCTACCCTCTCCTCCCTGTCGTTGCCGTGCCTGCATTGCTGCGCCACCCAATCACCCTCGCACCATCCGATCGCGGCTCACCACTGTTGTTGTGCTGCACCGCTCCTGCGCCGCATTGCACGCAGGCCTCATCGTCGCAAATCTCAGTTTTTCCTTCTCGTCTCTCTTCTTCTCCTCAAACAGCGGCGACAAATCGAATCCTTACGATAGAGATATTATGTGGAAAGCGTTCAAGCCTTTGCAGTTTTCCCTTTTCGAGATCTGCCGCAGCAAATTCCTGCTCTTCCTTAGCCCTCTTGGGCACGCACTTCCTGAACTAGGACGAGTCCATGATTTTGGCGATGCTTATTCTTGAGCTGAGATTGGGGTCCAGCATCTTCGTGATCAGCTTTCGCACCTCCAACGAAAACCATGGCGGACGCTTGAAGTCACAAAAATCGGGTCAAACCCAACCCACCCGACCGAATTTCAGGTCAGGTGAGAGGGGGAGTTGGGCAGGTTTCGGGTGAGAGAGGTCGGGTTTCGGGTCATGATTTGGTCTTGTGTTTTGGGTCGGGTTTGGGCCGACCCGAGCCGTTGCACACCCCTACCTCTCACCCCTTAATCAGTGTTATAACTCAATTTAATAGATATACAAAAGAAGTACATCTTACCCCCCTCCCCCTCCTTTAGACATTATGCACTAAGAATATAAATCTAGCCCGAAATCAAAGAATTGACCTGCCCGAGTTAGAAAATGGTTAAGGTCATATCATAGAATGTTCAAATTCAAAATGAATGCATGAGTAAAGGCATGAACTTGGTGCGAGGCAAATTAAGAGTTTATGCACATTGGTTGAAATATTACAAAATTGTTGCGTACACCACAAAGGCAATACGAAGGAAGATAGAAAAAGATGAAGAAGCGAACCCGTGTGCTGTTGCTCTTCAATTTTCGGGTTTCAATTTTCTTTCTACAGCTCTGCTTTACCAGACTCTGAACTCTTCTTCCACTCTGTTTTCTTGCTCTGCCACCACCGTCTTACCTTATATGAAACTCGATCAGCATGGCCTTTCAGTATCTCTCCAGCATTCAGGATTGCTTTTGTGACTCTTTCCTTCCAATCGATCTTTTTCTGGGGTTTCTGTTTTAGTATGTTCCCCTGCATCAAGAATTCAACATTACCTTAGTAATTAGCTGGTTTGAATTTTTTTAAGTGAAAAAAAAAAATTAAAAAAATGGATATTTGTCCTACTAAGTTTGAAGGGAACTCTTCTGCATCATCATCTTCATCGTCATCTCCACCTTCAGCACCGAATCTCTGGTTCATCAAGTCTTCCCGTGAGTACATCTTCATGCCGGGTGCTCCTGGCATTCCCTGATGCAAGTAAATGTAAAGAGATTATGAAGTTTTGCAGCTGGTTAAAAGAAATCCCAATGTTGGATCATTTTTGCTCATCTAATACCTCCATGGATTTCATCAGCCTCTCCATTTCAGCCTCCTTCTCTGACTTAGCAACAAATGGCTCTCCAGGAGCCCTATCCTGAACAGCAAAGAAATTGACAAAAGATTGTGAGAGCGTGCTACACTCAATAAGCGTGTAATCAAACATGCAGCCGGCATTAGTGACATTTATCTAAAGGAAAGACGCAAGTAATAAAGTCTATTTCATTAGACATGTTGTCTCAATGAAACATTTAGAACTTAAATCTCCATATTCTTTTAGAAATATCAAATCTCTGAATAAAAATGAAGAGGAATGATAGATACAAGAAGAGCTTGCATGGATTTAGAAAGTAAGCTTCTCTTATTAGGAAGGAGTCACATTTTATGATCTCCAGAAGAAGAAACTCGAGGACTAGAGTTCGGGGCAATAGGGATGTAAGGTACCAATTGGGTATCTCAGATTCGGCAAGTCAAAATATAGCCCTAGAAAAATGATCCTCATCCAAAAATGTCCTCCTCCATTTGCCCCAAGATGACACGATGGAATCTCTATCTTTTGGAGGCATAAGAAGGATAAAAACTCAGTTCGCATGAGGATACTAAAAGTAACACCGACACATAAGAGCAACTAAATCATCCAGGTCTGCAATTTAAAATTAAAATTCTTAAAATAATATAATCTTCAAGTAATCAGAAACATAAATTGTCAAAATTTGCAAGAAGACTGAACAGGATCTAGTGATAGAGGCCAGTAAGCATGCACCAATTACTGAGGCATCAAATACTATTGGTGAAAATAGGTAATGTCAAGAAACTACCTTAGGAACTGGTGGTGGCTTTGAACGACATGCTTTCGTGAGATCCTTGCACGTGAATTTTATGAGAGCATCAAGCTGGGGCTTCTTCTGATACAAGTATTCTGCAACATCTGTATCTGAATAACCCAAAACCTGAAAAATCCCAAAGTGGAGAGATCAGTCTGTCGATAGCATACTTTGAGTGGCAAAGACTACTGATTCCACAAACCAAAAGGCAAAGAAGAAACAAAAGGGCTAAACGAGAGTGGGTTTATTACATACATGTGATTATCTATATAAATTCTTTAGTAGTTATTAACCTTACCAGCATAGGTCCTACAAGACTATTTGAGAAAAATGAATCGAGTAATTCATTTTGCATCCAATGTTTATGAGATTTAAGAACTTGAAAATGTTCAAAAAAGGTTTGGGAGTTCTATAGGAGAAGGCATCCCCCAGTCTATGATCTCTACTTTGAAAGTTGAATGATAAAAAGATCCTCAGCATATAGAAGAAAGTACATCGTTATTTTTGGAAATATGGAGTATTAATTTTAAACACACACTAAGATGTTCCCAAAGTATCTTGAACTCATGACCTTAGTCACGGTCAAGAATCTTTCACCACTGCACCTCTTAGTACGGGACAAGACAGTATGTCTACTTCAGTCCATAAGAATGCAATAGCAGCACTGAATAGCTTGGACATCCTATATAATTTGGTAAACCCTAACAGTAACAACACAACAGAAAAGGAATAAAAGAGTTCCAACATAGAAACTTATTCATCTCGATCTCACCTCTTGACAAGCTCGCTCTATTGTTTTGCATTCTGAATTACACTGCCCTTCAGAGTCTTGCTCAACGAGCTGAGTAAGAACAGAACTTTAGCAACTTCACATTAAATGATTCAGAATAAACATCTCAAATGCAGCTTCCTTTTACCTCAAGTTTATCCCCTTTCTCAACGATATCAATTTTAAGTATCCAATCAGCTTCCTTTTTCTTCAGATTACAAACATTCTCCACGATTTCTATAATTTGATACTCCGATACCTATTTCCGACATTTTCACATACAAATACATCATAAACATGCAAGTAAATCACTGAAAAAGGAAAAGCAGTAAATACATGGCTCATAATCAAAACCAGTATTATCCAAGAACTCAAATTCACATCAAGCATAAGGGGTAACAGCTCAACAACTTCCATTGAAAAAAATAAACATGAATAAGCTGTGGTATAAAAGAAGACAGAGAGAGAAGCCCAGATAGCAAAATCACCTTTTTGGGGGAGATCTCAGCTCTTTTGGCTTCAACTTGGTGGTATATTTGAGATGCCAACTTCTCACAAACTTGACATCTTATATATGGAATGTCTTCTTTCCTCGCAATTCCTACTGGTTTCTTGGCGCTGTGCGATAATGGCGTCCATGAGCATACAATCACCAACACGTAAACAACTGGCATCAGTGATGGTTTAATGGATTTCGTCATTCTTGCGCCCAGTAAACGCACAGCACACACTGACTATGAATTGTTTCAGAATTTTGAGTAGAGTGGCGAAACTTCGATTTTGCTGGTTTATTTTCTCGCTTCATTTGTTGACAGCCTATACGACGTCGTCCGCTCAGCTGATGTGTTACGTGTTCTGCTGTTTCTGATTGGCTGGTAGGGAACACGTGTACCAGCTCGCTGCTCTTTTGCAGTTTTGTATTTTCTCTCATATTAACATTTTTTTTACTTTATCTTATTAATCATTAATTGATTGTGATTAACTAATTATATCTCATCTATATATATATATTTAAAAAATTATATTTCACATCTTACTTGCATTGAGATCAATATCATATAGCATTGAGGCATATATTTTTTATTTTAAGTATTTTTTAGTTATTTTCAATAAAAACATTTTAAATATTATAAAGTACTTTAATATTTTAATACTTTCGAAAAATATATTTTAAATATTGTAAGAAAAAGAAAATTTTTGTATAATAAAAACATTAACAAGAGTCTGCGCCAATTAATGGATAAGTTATCAATGGATGACAAATAATTGTAGTTGAAATAAATTATGGAATATAATCCATGATGATAAAATTGTGAGATTTAATTTTCTAATCTACAAATCTTAGTTATATATTTTCCTGTCGGTCGAGCTATGCTTGTATGAGTGGTTTGGAGGACCAATTTATTATTAAAGATGGATCTTGATGACTATTTCGTAATGGTCATAAGATCCACATTTCGGAGGATCCTTGAATCCCATGTCACACTAATCTTGTGTGTCTCTCCCCATCTCTGTTTTTTTTTTATACCATATTTTGCTCGTGATCTTATGGATGATGAAGGAAAATTTTGGTGTCGGCCTCAAGCTGACTCTCTCTTCCCTGTGTAAAGTCAGGTGGATTCTTAATATTCCAATTAATTACACTGTTTAGAGGATTGTTTGTATTGGATCTTCACACATATGGCTCTTACACTATCAAATCATGCTATTGAGCGGCGAAGAAACTTAAATGTTGCATCCTCAAAGCCTTCTTCGTCCTCAAATAACCCAACCATTTGCTTTGGATTTGAGCCTTAAATATCCTCCGAATATGAAGCTCTTTCTATGGCGATACATGAATGACACCCAACAAAAAAAATAACATCGTGAGTGGAAGAATTCAGATTGATCCACTTTGTTGGAAATGTGAATTAGAATTTAAAAGTATTGAGCATATTCTTTTATGATTGTAATGATTACTTTTCTGGAAGGTGATTGTGATTTGTGAAATATCCCGATTTTAATTAAGTTATTCAATGCCTAATTAAATTAAATAAAAAGGATATTATTTAAGCAAATTATTATTTATTTGCTTTTGAGAAGAAATTAAGCACTCGTTGAGATACGAGGGTCAAGATACCGACTATAATATACCAATGAGTTTGTTTCGAGAAAACATAAGTGACCGTGAAGTCACAATTTTCCAAAGGAAATACGAGTGCAGCGAATTATTAATTAGAAATAAAAATATCGCATTTAAATTCATAACTTGCACTCGAGAAGTCAATTTCTTAAACCGAGCTATGGAATGCTTGGAATTAAAATATGGAAGAATATGAAACGATCGGTATATTTTTCTGAGACCCGAATGATGTTTAATTAATTATTGAATTTTGAGAAATTGGACGATATTCATATCTCCAAAAAATTCGGAAAATAATATGCATGAGACGGGTTTATTAAGTGGAATATTTTCATATAATTGCATGTTTAATCGAGAGGATGCAATTCGAATTATAAATCCGAGAAGATGATTTACCGGAGGAAATTATACACGAGTTGAGATGGTGGGAAGAATTTCTTCACTGTGAAGAATTTGACACGTAGCTTGTGTGGTGGTGATTCTTGATTGATTTTGGGGCGGTGTGATTGTGTTGAGGCGGTGGAGATTATTTTGTTCAATAAATAACAAAAACAAGTTTTGTAAAAGAAGTTATTTCATTTTCTGTAACTCCACTCCACCCCCGCCGTGAACCCCCATCGTTGCACCATCTTCCTTCAATTATTCCGACCACCACAGACCACCGCCGGCGACGCCATAACCACCACCATGTAGCTTGATCTTTAGAGAGTCTAAGGAGTACTAGCACGCTCCGTGTCATCGAGTAACGAAGGCGATATGAGCTGAGAAAGGTAGGTCGTCGGTTTTGATGCCATTACGATAATGAAATTTGAAATTTGTATGAAACGTAGATATCTCGAGGCGTGGCTTATATTTTCGTGATCCTTGTATCGTAGGGAACTCGTAGGTGTCGAGAAACTCGAGTTTGGACGTCGGAGTTAGCCGTTGTCATTACTGTTTCTTTTTTAGTAAGAAACTTCGAACCAGTTTTCTTCCGGCTTGTTTATCGAGTTTTCGTTGGATTTGAGCATGTCCTCGTATTCTTTATTGATTTAGGAGCATCCTATGATATTTTAATGGTGTTGGTTGTGTCTGAAATGGCTAGAAATCGGAGTTGCAGGTTGTTGTTTTATGCGAGTCGGAGAAGATGACTCATGTCGGCCGAAATAGCCTATTTCAATTGACATGAGTGCGTCGACCGAAATGGAGCCCATATCGGTCGATATGCACGTATCGGTCGACGTGAGCCCCATCTCGACCAATGTGAGTCTGTCGAGTCAAGGCATGTGTCAATCCGAGCTGCATGTTGATCGACAGCAACCGTGTCGATCGACATGGCTGTGACGACCGACACAGAGGCATGTTGGTCGATACAACAGTTCAGAGAGAGGATTTTATGTTTTCTTGATCCATTTTGATCTGATTCGAGTTATTTTCGACATATAAGCTTGTTATCCATCCTAATTGGTTCTGTATTATAATTATTGAAGGAAAGTAAGAGTTAAGGAGGAACCGCTCAACTGCACAATTAACGAGAAAGCATCTAGACAGTAAAGCTTAATTCCAGGTGGGGACTATTTTCAGTAAAAAGCAAAATGCTTCTTTAAGCCTTGTGCTCAATTTTCTTCTAAAATGAGTGCGAAAATGTTTTGTTTTAAATTGATTGCTATGCATAAAATATTTTGTGTTACATATTTGTTCCTCTGTTGACGGCTATCATCAGAGAGTTTGATTTCTAAGACGAGAACTAAGTCCTTATGGTATTTGAGCTAGTCTTATTAATCAGTGATTTAAGGCTAGCAACCTTATCTTGTTTATGAGCTCAGGTTCAACTGGGGAGATAGGGCTGGATAAAGCTGTGTGATTTCTTTTTTTTCTTAAATCGATCATGTCTCAAAGCTGTATGATACTGAGACCTTGTGCACAAATTGATGACAGTGGGTAGAGTGGTTCGTCCATTCCAAGTTGTGCATCGTAACTTGGAAGTGGGCCAACTTTCAGTTACATAATGATAAACAGATATGATAACATTGTAGATAGCACGTGCGATGAAAATGTTTTAGATAACACGGTTTTTTTTTAAACCCCGTGTTTATCTGTGTGAGTTGCATAGCATTCATATTTAAACTGTATTTTTGGGCATGTTTCCATTGGGTACAATTGTACTCAGCCCCTCGTGTTATTTCTAAAACGCGCAGGTTGACTAGCGAGGATGGAAATGTGGTGGTGTAAAGGATGAAGCCGGATTTTGTACAGATTTTGAAGATCCAGTGATATGCATCATCACATGCATATCACCATCACGCTACACACACTGCTGCAACACTCTCTGAAAAAATATTTTCCTTCCCTTGCTCAAATGTTTTGAAGTATAACTGTGTGCATGTTTAAAATGACATATTTTGGTTGTATATAAAAGTGTGGTTTAAATTATTTAAATCTTCCGCTATTTATATGGTTGAAAAATGATAGTCCACGACTGTAACGTTCCTCGTAGTTTGGAAGGCTAAATGGGGGCGTTACAGAAGTGGTATCAGAGCTTTGGTTTTGATTTTTGAAAATGTCTTGGAAACTTGAAAGTTTGAAACATTTCAGTTTTGGGAAATGATTTGAAGTGATTGCTCGTACTTTACACCCCACCCCATCCTGCGCAACCTGAGGTATGTTTTGGTTTAAAGTTCAAAATTTACCTGCTTGCAAATTGTTTAGTGATGGAGACATTTGAAGTGTTTGGAATTGAAGGAAAGTTTGAAATGATAGCACATTGATTGTGCCTTAAATGTTTTGAGTAAATGGTGTTTGGTTTTGAAAAAGAGGTTGTTGAAAATGATTAAAAGGAGTTTTTCTCGGAAATCATGTGTTGATTTTGTGTCTAGTATCGGGGTTGTAGATATAGTGACACTGAGTGGTTTTGTTTAATGAATGGTCTAGTACGATGAAAGGAGTACTATTTTTTAATGGTTGTTGAATGAAAGAAATTGGGCTGAGACCGGGTTTTGTGAAATTTTTTGAAGTTAAGAAAAGTTTGAAGAAATTATTTTATATGTCACTGAAGAGGTGACCCTCATGAAATTATGATTTCAAAGTGATTTGATTTTGAAAAGTATGTGTGCAAGCATGGTAAATTTTTGGGCGTTAATGCTTAAAAGATGTGTTAATTGTAAGTTGAGCTGTAAGAATTGTTGAGATATTGATTAACTTTGAAGGCTAGATTAGGATGGATTAGGACATGACTAATTGATAGTTGGCCTTAAATGTTAAATTTAGAATGATGTTGGGTTAGGTGTATAAGAGTGAGTTGTTTTAAATGAGCTTGGTGGTTGTTGAAATTGAAAATTTCTTGTGGAACTGGAAAATCCAGTAGTTGGTATTGAGTGTGCAGAATGCACGCGGCAAGCCTGGCAGATGAAGTCAGACTCGAGATGAGTTAGTATGTATGTTCGAGGATCTGGAGGACCCTCAACATGGTGTGTCGGAGGACAATGATGCCACCAAGACACAGAGTCATGGATGTGTGAGCATGCATTGTGGTGTTGCATTTGATAACTGTTTTAGGACTGAACGTTTGTTTGTTGTGACAGATGGATTCTAAGGATAGTTTAGTTCGTCAGTTCAGGAGCACCCTCCCTTTCAAGAGGAAAATCTAGCAATAACATTGATGGAATATCAGGATTTATGGGAGTGAGTGAGATATCGTGGCGTCATAGATGCAGAAGCGATGGAGAAGACTCTACAGTTAATGCCTGATCAATGGACTGATTGGACTTTGGAGCTGATTTGTTTGCATTGTGATATTCATTCGGGCACTGCTAGGAATTTCCGACCTTTTATGGCAGAGTTGATTCGAAAGATTGTTTGTGATGATAACCCTTCTTCTTCTTCATCTAAGGGTACCCAGTCATCTACGACGGGTGTTATAACGCAACAGAGAACCCAATCAGTACCACCCTTCCCATCTTTAGCACAGGTGTACCTCCTTCCGAGTTCCAGTCGATGGGAGCCTATGATCAGTACCAAGACCCATTAGACATGAAGGGTTTTTTCGTGAACCGAATCACCAAAACCAATTTGAACCGGATCGATTTATGGATATTGCACATAATCTAAATTCACAAAACCCTAGCATGCTCCTATGAATTTAATGCATATTTGTGGATTGAGAGATTACCGTAATTCCGTCGTCTCTGTACCGATGTTTTGCGTTTGAATTCCAAACCTCAATTCAACCACGCAATTCGATTTCTCTGCGGAAATAGAAATTAGAATACTAATTTCTAGAGAAAAACAAAAATAAAGAAAAGGGAAGAAGAAATCTGTTGTTCTCCAGATTAGATCTTCAGATCTGTGTCCCGGTGCTGATCAGATCTACTACTGGTGAGGACTCCGTAGATCTGTGGCTTGAGCAGGACCAGAATTCGAAAATTCTCCTCCTTTTCTTCTCCAGATTGGCGCCCACTCTCTCTCTCTCTCTCTAGGTTTAGTGTGTTTCAACTATGTTATGAAGTG
>JAPKLW010000177.1:16748-34256 GCA_026898455.1 Plectranthus barbatus
GGATATACGAGCACGTTACTTAGGCTCTCCACCATGGCAAGTCAAAGCAACAGTCAACCCGTGCAAACCCATGAACCTTCGTTAGGGTTTGGACTCAATCAATATAACGAGATCTTGTATTCGCTGATGTCAGACAGACAAATACATCTCACTGCGGTCCATCAATATGCCACCTCTGCGTACCAGCATGTCAAGTAACCAAGACAGACTACTTATTCCGACAATGCTGCAGCCATCCGGACAGACGTATCCTCATATGTTGTCTCGACTGTGATCAGGTTTATGTCTCACTAGGTCAAGTGATCATACTATCTTCTGCGATCTACAACACGCCGTATGATCGTCCCTATCGGTGAGACAAGAGGATACCATTGTTCATACATGTAAGATTGTTAACAGATAGGAGAAATAAACCGTTGTATACTCATTATAATAAATGCTTTCAGTATACAAAACCCATCAAGACATACCACCAGGGTTTTTCAAATTTTCTGCACCACCAGTTCAACCTTCACCACAGGATGTCGGGGAGCCCGGTCGGGCCAAGCCGGGACCAGAAATAGGTACAAATAGTGCAGAATATCTACCGAGACTGACTGAGAGTGGATGGGCGGATTCATTTAGTGGATACGGGACCATATATGAACCGATCTGCATCCCGAGTGACTTGGAGAGTGGTGGGAATAAGCGTATAACCGTACAGGATAAAGTTAAAGGGAAGATGAAGGAGGAAGAAGAGGAAGAGGAGGAGGATCCTTCTGAGTGGTCCTACTGATATATGATGTTGTTCATATTTATGTATGTTGAGGTTCAAAATTATTGAAACCAAAGCCCCAGGAACATGACAGAATAATATGCAAAAAATAGCAATATAATAAAGAGAAACAGTAACAAGAGGGATGACAACTGAAACTTATATTTGTTTCTGTAATCCCTACTTCTATCGATAAAAAATAAAGCGCGGAAACTATGATTAATTGAAATCTTTCAATTACAGAGTAAAGAAGCTATTCTCTCTTTTCGTGCGTGTGTGTCTAGGCTGCCAGATTGGCGTACCGGGGCCGTATATAGAGGTTGGTGAATTAGGGTTTTTCTTAGGGTTCCCACAAGCCTTGCCAGGTTGTTGGGCGGTGTTTCCTGACGATATCAGGGCGGTTGAGTAGTGGGTGGCTGGTCCCCTCTGAGATTTTCGTGCATTTGTTATTATCTAACTCGGTCGGGCTTCAATTGACCGTTGGGGAGTTCGATATGTGCGCGCGGGGTCCTTCCCTGGGCATTCAAACTGCTTTCTTCATGTATCGAGCCGTCCTTCATCGAAATTTGATCTCATCAAACTGCCTCGGTGCTTTCTTCGTGGGCCAGCTTCCTTGATAGACCTGAAAAAGAAAAAATTGGGTCGTTTATTGGGCCTCCGAGTGGGCCAGATAGGCTCAATCCCCAACAATATCCCCTTCGGCTCAGTGGGGTGCGCTCTTAGGAGCCCGATGAGTCGAATGTTGTACCCACGGAATGGTTTTCCAAGATTTCGGCCCTTTAGGCTCCTTGATGAGGAGCCTGGAAACTTTGTGGGGGTGCCCGAGGCACCTCGCGGCTCAAGAGACCAATTTTTATGGGGATGGTTCCTTTTACTCGCACAACCTTTGGAAGCCGCTGCGAGTGTCGCACTGCGGGCCCAAAATCGCAGTGTATTGATTTGGATAGTTCGGATTTTGTCCTACTTTCGGTTTTTGGCCATCTGGTGAGCCCCAACGAACTCAAATAGGTTCACGACAAGGGGTCTTGTTATGAGGAACGATATTCAGTCTGTCGTTTATATTAAAATGTCGAGCCCCAGGATCTACGTCCGATCGGGCCGCTTTAATAGGACTACTTTTTGTCGAACTACTTAAGTGGCGTAGTTGATTTAAATTTTGGGCGGCAAAATCCAATGGCAGTTACGTGATTTTTGCAAAACCCGGGGGTAGTTTGGAGTAGTTGAAATGGCGCGTAATAACCATCATTTTTATTGGGGGGTTCTCACATTTCCCTATACGCGTTTCTTTCCCTTTCTCTCTTGTCTCTGCAATTTCCGACGACCGATTGTTTTCATCTGGTTCACCGTGCTGGCGACTATCAACCCCTGGTCCTGCGACTCATCTCGTAAGGTAGTCTTCTCCTTTTTCTCTTTCTTCACTTCTTCTTCCATTTCTTTCTTTTAGGTTTTGAGGTGCGCGACTCGCGCCTTGGGTGTAATCTAGGGTTTCCGGCTTGTAGGGAAGAGAATGGGCTGGTCGGGGCTCATCATTTCCTTTCTTCTTATTTTTTTTAGGTTAACATTTTATTCAAGAATTTTGTTTGTTGTGAGAGATGGGCTCCTCTGACTCCGATTCTCAGAATCGTGAGAGCTCTGATTCCGGGGGCGTGAACCCGACGTCCCCACCCAGGAGTGTCAACCCGATTGATTTTAAAGGCCCAAACTGGAGTCTAATTATGTAGGGGCCCGAGAGAGAGTGTCCGAGCGGTGGTCAAGTGGATTTGGTGATTGACTCGGATTTTGAATCTGCGGATAATAGGGTCTTGGCCGAGGCGTTCTAGGGGATGGAGCGGGTGTTGACTGGAGCCGAGGCCAGTGGGTCTGGACGGGCTGCCGAGGGGACGGTTTCGGAGCCTGAAGGGGTGGGGGACTCGTTCTCCCGGTGGACTGGCGATCCCACAGGGTGCTGGGAGCGGTGTCGACAATCACTCGAGACACCATGTCGGCCCTAGCGAATGTCGTGCCGGTCAAGGATGTGAGGTACCGCATCCCGAGGGCAGAGAACTGGTGTTTTGATCCTCATGTTGGTTGTATGTCCTTCTATACTGCTGCTATGGACAACAAAATCGGGCTTCCAGTCCACCTCTTTTTTGCGGAAGTGCTCGCCTCGTACAACCTTTCCCCTTTCCAGCTCGCTCCAAACTGCTGGTGTCACCTGGTCGGGGTCCTTCTGGTGTGGATGGACCTAGGATTAGGGCTCCCGATGGTTTGGGAGTGGCATTACATGTACCGCTTCAATCAGTGCGCGGACAAGCACTATTATTATTTCACCCAGTGGTCTACCGGGAGCTCGACCCTGATCAAGAAGCCTCCATCGAACTCGCTCGGGTGGTGGATCACCTACTTCTACCTCAAGCTTAATGAGGATAGGCCCGAATTCCTTAGGCACAGCGGGGTGTCGATCCATGGATCGTTGAACCTTGCATTTTTTCTTGGGAACTCGTGTGGCTTGCTAATTTTGCTGCTTTTGTCGACTTTGTTGATCACCCATGCATGGAGCTTACACCCGAGGAGTAGGCCCTCGTAGATAGAGCCTACGAAGTCACTGTCGGAGACAGGGAGTGGTCGATTGTTCAAAATGGCTGATTCGTACAGCGACTACGATTCTCGATTGTCGGGGGCTAATTACCGAGCTTCCTAAAGAGATGAAATGCCGATGGCCCCAAGTGCCCCCCGAGCAGGTGGCCAGAGCCCTTTGCAAAATGAAAAGGGCGCGCGACGAGGAGGAGGCCCACCGTCGGGCTGCAAACCCCTCTAAATGCCCATATGTCGAGTCGGATCTACCCCCTCCACCTCCGCCCCCGCCATTTCCTCCGCCACCTTTTAGGAATCCGGAGAAGGGGAGGACCGAGTCCTCTCACCCTGTGATCCGTCTGGATTCCTCGCAGCGGGTCAATGACAGGGGGAAGGCCAAGGAGCCTGAGCAACTCGAACATCGCATGCGCTGCCGCTCCAGGGAGCGTGAGTTGCGCCAGGACGACCGGAGTAGGGCCATTGTAACTACTACGGCCCCCCGAATGCGCTCGTGGACCTCTTCCTGGTTCGCGCGTGCCAGCTTCTGTAGAATCTATCCTCCGTGAGTCAGTCGGGGACTGCTCTAGCATGCCTAGCGTGCTACGAGCTCCGCCAGCTTTAGGTACATCCGGGAGTCTCTTATATCTTTCTGGATTGCTCAATCTAATCCATTCTATTTTCGCAGGCCCAAGTGGAGCTCGACTCCATCCACCGAGAGCTCACTGTCTTTGGGGACAAGTGTGCCGAGGAGGTCTAACAGCTTCGCAAGGAGTCGGACTCCTCTAAGAAGCTGGTGGATGTCCTGAACAGATGAGAGGATCGCTGCGGCAGAGGCAGCCCGACGAGAGGCCGAGGCCAGCCAGGCGGAGCTAGAAACCTGGCAGAGGAAGGTCGCGGAGACGCAGTCGGATGCCGCCAAGCTGCTCCTGGACCTAAAGGCGAGGAACGAGCAGCTCCTCTATCTTGATGCTCGGCTCAAGACCAGCGCGAGAGCTACACGGCCGAGGTCAGGAAGTATGAGGAGCGGATTGCTCTGATGCAGACAAGTGATGGCTTGGATTTTGGCGTGCTTATCACTTCCCCCCACTTTGTCGAGACATACGAGGTATTTCACGACTTTTTTCTACTGTTTTAACTTCACTTTCTCCTACATTTTGTCTAACCTCTTAGTAGACTCTCGCCGAACTGGTTGAGAGCGAGGTCTGGGAGAGAATTGCTGGTAAGTTCCCGGACCTTGACCTGAGCGTCCTCGACGAGCCCGAGTCAGAGGGGAACGATGAGAAGGATGGGGAGCAGGATAGGGATAAGGAGCAGTCCCAGCAGCAACAATGCAAGGAACAAGAGCTCCTCGCTCGACAGTTGCTCGAGCAACAGAAGCAGCTTGAGGACTCCTCTCGCACGGACCAGGGGGACGATGACGGTTTGAAGCTGGATGACTCTACATCTGGCCCGACCCCTAATCCGAATGCAAGCTCCGGCCTAACTCCTAACCTGAACGCCGCCGCCTGACTGTTCTGCTTTCTGGATTTTTGAATTGCTTTTTGTAAAACAATTTACTGCTTTCTCTAAATATTTTTCTTTTCTTGCTCGACCTTAATCGGGTTGCCTTTTGGATGGCATTCTTTGTATGGATTCTTCTTTTCCGATGTGCACTGCCTTCTTTAATTCTGCAAGTTGATGCCATTTTGTGTCTCTTTAATGTCGCTGTCGGACAATTTTTTATGATAAGATCGTATGCGAACTACAAAGAACAACTTGTAGTGAGGATGGGCGATGCCGCCCCTCCGATGCTTAAGTTAGTACCAGATTATACAAGTGATAAAAGATAAGATAGAGGGTAATTATCTGGGAGGTCACACGAACTGCACTTGGTATCTTACGTATCCTACAAGATAGTCACAAGGAGTGTGGGCGACGCCGGCGTCCCTCCGATGCTTAAGTTAGTAATTTGTTTGATAGAAGTAAATAGAAAGTAGGTTGACTTAGAGAGGGAGCGTATCTGTGAGATCGACGAGTTCGATCTCAATTCTAGAAGTAGTATTTCTTCAAGTGCTTTATGTTCCAACTGTTCACAATCTCTCTTCCGTCATGATCTTCTAGGTGGTAGGCGCCTCGACCTATTACCCTAGTAACCTTGTTAGGTCCTTCACACGTCGGTGCGAGCTTTCCTTGGCTTTTGTCCTTCGTGTTCTGAAAATCTCTTCTGAGCACCAGTCTCCCTCTTCGAGAGTTCGCATATGCAGTTTCTTATTAAAAAAACCTTTTGACCTGTTTCCTTCGTTGGGCCATATTGAGTAGGGCCCGATTCCTCTAATCGTCGATAAGCTCAAGGTTTTTGAGCAACTTATCATTGTTTTCTTCTTCCTCGCATGCTTGCACGCGCAAACTCCCAGCCTTTACCTCTGCTGGGATGACAGCTTCTTCTCCATAGGTGAGTGTGAATGGCGAACTTCTCGTTGAAGTTCGCGGTGTTGTTCAATACGCTCATAGGACTCCTGGTAGTTCGTCTACCCACTTCGATTTGTGAGCATCGAGGCGTTTCTTCATTGTTGCCATATTTATTTTGTTGGTTGACTCCACCTGGCCATTTGCTTCTGGGTACCTTGGTGTGGAGAAAACTAGTTCGATGTTGTATTCTTCGCAGAATTCTTATACCTTACGTCCTGTGAATTGTGTGCCATTGTCTGTTCGGATTTCTTTGGGGACCCCAAATCTGCATAGGATGTGAGACCAGAGGAATTTGATAACTTCTTGTTCTCTAACGTTGTGGAATGCTTCTGCTTCGATCCATTTCGTGAAGTAGTCAGTTGCCATCAACAAGTATTCTTTTTTACCAACACCTTTCAGAAGTTTTCCCACTATCTCCATCCCCCAAGCCATGAAGGGTCAGGCCGCAACCGTGGCGTGGAGTGGCTCTGCATGGCTTTGGCTTGTTACTTCGAACAGTTGGCACGCCTCACAACTTCGGACGTAGTTCTTCGCATCATTGTGTAGCGTGGGCCAATAGAATCCTGCTGAGATTACTTTATGAGCCAGTGGCCTGGCTCCCTGGTGGCTTCCGCAGTCTCCCTCGTGTATTTCCATGAGGACTACTTGGCCTGTGGTTGGTTCGAGACACTTTAGTAGGGGACCTTCCATGGACCGTCTGTACAGTTCGCCATTGTGGATGGTATATTTTGCGGCTGCCTTGGACAGCGGAATAGCTTATGTTCGGTCCTAGGGGGCTATGTCATCCCTTATATACTTCAAGATTGGTTCGATCCAGGACTCCCCAAAAGTTATTGCATTGACCTCTGCGGCTTTGCACACCGTTGCCGGCTCCTCAGCCCACGTGATGGGAATTGGCTTGTCTTGTTTTGTTTGTTTGGACGAGGCCAGGTTTGCGAGTGTGTCTGCCTCTATGTTTTCTTCTCTGACTATGTGCTTGATCTCACACTCATCGAACTCTTGTCGGACTGCCTTTGCCATTTTGTGATATTTCAACAGTCTGGGCTCCTTTACCTGGTACTCGTCCGTCATCTGTAGCACTACGAGTTGAGAGTCCCCCTGTACTTGGAGGCGGCGAGCCCCTAGCTCCTTTGCATGATGCATACCTCGTATCAAAGCCTCGTATTCTGCTTCGTTGTTGGTTATCTCAAAATTGATTCTGATGGCTCGCTCGAACAGTTCACCCCATGGGCTTCGTAGCTTTATACCTACGCCATTTTCGTGTATGTTGCTGGCCACATCGACCTGCAGTACCCAGGGCTCTTTGGTCGCATCTCCCAATTCGAGGTTCGCCACTTCTTTTTCAGCGGCCACTTGGAGCTCAATGGAGAACTCTGCTATGAAGTTCGCGAGTATCTGAGATTTGATCGTTGTTCGGGATTCGATCCCGTAGCCCCCAATCTCTACCACCCATTTTAATAGCCTGCCAGACAGACATGGTTTTGAAAATACAGTTCAAAGGGGTTAGGAAGTGACTACCTTGATTGGGTGGGCTTCAAAGTACGGCCGCAGTTTTCTAGACGTCGTAACCAGAGCTAGTGCAAGCTTCTCCAGCGCAGTGTATCTTGTCTCTGCATCGAGCAGTGGCTTGCTTGTGTAATGCACTAGATGTTGCTTTCCATTGCATTCTCGAACTAATACTGCCCCAAATGCGTGCTCGAAGACGGACAAATATAGTAGCAATATCTCTCCCTGATCGGGTTTTGATAAGAGAGGTGAGCTTGTCAAGTAGTCTTTTAGTTGTTCCAATGCTTTTGCGCATTCGTCTGTCCATTCGAACTTTTTCCCTTTTCGGAGAACCTGAAAGAATTCATGAGTTTTATCTGAATATCTGGAAATGAATCGGCTTAATGCCGCAAGTCTCCCTGTTAGCTTTTGTGCTTCCTTCGGACTTCTTGGGTGGGCAATCTCTCGTACCGCCCTTATCTGTGTTGGGTCGGCTTCTATGCCTCTTCTGGTGACGATGTGCCCGAGGAACTTTCCTGATGCAACCCTGAAAGTACACTTCGCAGGATTGAGCTTCATGTTGTATTTGTTCAGGATCGTGAAAGCTTGTTGTAGGTGTTATACATGATCAGTGGCTTTCGTTAATTTCACCAACATGTCATCGATGTAGACCTCCATCGTTTTTCCTATTAGCGGCTCAAACATCTTGTTGACGAGTCCCTGATATGTTGACCCCGCATTCTTTAGTCCAAAGGGCATCACCTTGTAGCTGTATATTCCCTTGCTCATCATGAAAGCAGTTTTCTCCTGATCGTCAGAGTGCATTTAGATTTGGTTGTATCCCGAAAACTCATCCATAAAGCTTAGTAGCTCATGCTCTGCTGTTGCATCGACTATACCGTTGATATGTGGAAGGGGAATTGGGTCTTTCAGACACGCTTTGTTAAGATCAGTGTAATCCACACATACTCTATTTTTGTCGTTCTTCTTCTTTAAGACCACAACATTTGCGAGCCAGATTGGGTATTTTACTTCCCTTACCAAACCGATTTCAAGTAGTTTGTTGATCTCTTCGTTTATCGCCTCGTTCTTTTCGGCGGGAAATTTTCTTCGACGCTGTTGCACTGGCTTCCAGAGTGGGTCGACCTGCAATCGGTGTATCATTACCTCTGGGTCGATACCCACCATGTCCCTGTGGGACCAGGCAAATACATTTTGCTCGGATGCTAGAAGTGCGATCAATCGCGTTCAGACCTCGGGGTCTAGGCCACTCCCAATGTTGGTCCTTTTGCTGGGATCGCTTGGGTCGAGCTCTACTTCCTTTGTTTCTTCGGACTCTCTCATGGGAGGGGGTGGCGCACTTCCGAGGAAGTGTTGTTGAGTGCATTGGCTTTAGAGCTGGCGTAGTAGCATTCTTTCGCCGCATTCTGCTCTCCTCTGATGGTGCATATCCCCCTTGGGGTCAGGAATTTGACGACCTGGTGAAAAGTGGAAGGTACTGCCATGAGCTGGTGCAGTCAGGGCCGTCCCAATAGGGCGTTGTAGGCGCTGGGCGCATCTATTACCATGAACGAGACATCATAATGTGCCCCTCCGCAGTAGGTTGGTAGCACAACTGTTCCTAGTGTCATTTGTACCCCGCCGTTGAATCCAATCAGCGTCGTCTGATTCCGGACTATTTTGTCCTCCAGGAGCTTCATCTCCTTGAGTGCGTGTAGGAATAAAATGTTGGCGGAGCTCCCGTTGTCTACCAAAATCCTCTTTACGAGGCAGTTCGAAATGAGCATTGATATTACTAGGGCGTCGTCATGCGGGTGGCTCAGCCCCAGCGCTTCATCACTCGTGAATTCAATTGGCGCGTGCTCCAGGTTCTTGCGGGGTGCCATCGCTTCTTCGCGTGTAAGTCTCCTGGCCTTTTTTGCGGCCGACCAGGTTATGCCGCTGATCTCTGACCCTCCGGTGATGCAGTTGATGGTGCGGACCGGTATGTGGGATTTTGGGACATCCTCCTTTGTAGGTCGCTTTTCCTCGGACTGCTTCTCTCAGCTCTAGGTCCTCTTCCCCCGGTTCGACAAATATTCCTTTGGGAGTTCTTTCTTTAGCAGCTCCACCACTTCGAGCCGGAGTGCCCGGCGGTCCGTAGTGGTGTGCGCATGATCATTGTGAAACTCATAGAACTTCTGGACGTCGCGTGACGTTGGGTCGGCCTTTATCTTTTGTAGCCATCTTACTTTCTCCGGCATGCGTCGGAGTACATTTTAAACTAGTTCGATCGGGTCGATTGACATCGTGTATTCAGGTATGTACGGGCCCAGGGTGTTGACCTGTGGGGGCCTGTTGTACGGGTGAGTTCGAGGAAGACGTCTATCTCGTGCTTCGCATCGACCTTCTTCTCTAACGGACGACCTCCCGCTGCTTCTGCGTGTGCGGCGGTAAGGTTTATCTTCCTCCCACTTGATTAACGCCCAAGCTCGGTTCAACGCGTCATCCATTGTTTGACACGAATAAATGGATAGATCTCTGTCGAGGTCCGAGTCCACGTCCAAACCTTTGGTGAAAGCGCGCACGGTGGTGCTGTTCAGGCAGTTCGCCACCGCGACTAATTCCTTGTTGAAGCGCGACAAGTAATCCCTCAGAGGCTCGCCTGGCCTCTGGATGATGGTATAGAGGTCGTCGGGGTGCTTGTCCAATCTTCGGTTGCTAGAATATTGCCTCAGGAAGAGTTGGTGCAGTTCGGCGAATGTTGAGATTGAACTCCGTGGCAAATTTAGGAACCACAGGAGTGTCGGCCCTGTCAGACTCGACCCAAAGCTCTTGCACATACGGGCTTCTTGTTCTACGCTCGGTATTGCTAGCGCTAACATCTTTTGCCGGTACACGGCTATGTGGTTCTCCAGGTCAGTTGTCCCGTCGTAGAGGACGAAACTGCGCGGAGTGAAGTGATCGGGGAGTTCAGTGTCAGCTATTTCTGGAGAGAAAGGGGACTTCGCGTAATTTTCACGTAGTATGGTCCTCTCCGGAGGGGGCAGACCTGGAATCTTGGCGATGAGCGACTCGAAGTAACTGAGCATCCGCTCAAATCGACGCTCAATTTTCGTGAGAGCTTGTCAGTCGGGTTGTTCCCCTGTACTCTTTGGTTTGGTGGAGCATTCGGAGTCTGCTCTTGGCCCCCGTCGCCAGCACGATTAAATTCGGCTTCAAGGTTTCAAGTTGCAGTCCTATCGGTGCTTCTGGGCTCCTCAACAATGGGGCCTGCATTGACTTGGTGTTATAGCCTTCTGTTCTCCCTTTCAAGGAGCTCATATCTCACTGCCATATCCTCTAACCGTGTGCCCATCATCTCTATGGTTGTCCGGGCACTTTCGACTTGACTCACTAATCTCGATACATGGGGATCCGACAGGACTGAAGGAGGTGGCAGTGGAAACGCTAACTCGTTGAGAGGGGTGACGTTGAATGCCCTCATGAGGTCATTAACCGTGCCGTCCGGGTTGGGCGGCTATGGAGCACCACGTCTGCTTGTCGCGGGCTGCCCGCGTCTGACTCTTACTGCCGCTCTACGGCCCATGCTGGGATTGACTCCTCGACCTCGTCCATTGATAAGCTCATTATTTTACTCGCTTATCCATATTATTCTCTACTATTTTATGTAGTTTTATTGAGTTTATACATATATTATGTGCATGAGTCGATATTTGGTGGTGTTATGCGGGTTATGGTGTGTTTTCACAGTTTTTAGGCCAAAATCACCAGAAAACCGTTCCGAAAGCAGTGACGTGCAAGAGTAGCAGTGAAGGATTTCTCTACACAAGGAATTCGGGCTATTGGAGCATGTCAATAGATAGAGCTTCAAGTTAGCTTTCCAACGCAACTGGAATCGGGTTAATCGGAGTTCGGGAGAGGAAGTTATGACCAAAATCGTGAGACCGCGCAGGAGGACGCTGGAGAAAAAAAAAGCGCCGTCGATCAACGCTTGCTTGGCGTCGATCGACGCAAGTCTGGCGCGGAAATCCTGTCAAATTCGAGATATATCATATCTTTAGCCCTAGATTTGATAGGATACACCTTCCCCTCTATAAATACCTCCTTAAATTCGATTATTAGACATCCCTATTCATATTTTTCAGTTCTCTTTTCATATTTTCATTCTGCAATTTAGTTTTTGGAGTTTGGAGACTTGGGGAACAAGAAACCATTTTATTTTCTAGTAAGTTCTTTATGTTTATGCAATTTAATATATTTTCTTTTGGATTTCTATCTGCGATGAGTGGCTAGAAATAGGGGTGTAAATGAACCAAACTGTTCGTGAGCTACTCGGATCTCGATTCGATAAAAGCTCGTTCGAGTTCGTTTAGTAAAGCTCGTTTATTAAATGAACCGAACTTGAGCATCATGGTATTCGACTCGTGAGCTCGTGAGCAGGCTCGTTAGCTAAAATTAGTAAGAAATATAAAATATTTACTTTTATAATAATAATATTTTCATGATTTAAGAGTAACAATAATGATAAATCATTCTAATTATGCAAAAAATTTAGAATTTGAGCATGAATATGATATTATATTTGGAATCAATAACCTTTTTTTCAAAATAATAATGAAAATCTTAAATATATTCTAAATTTAGAAAGTTCGTTTAGGCTCGATAAAAGCTCGACAAAGTTCGTGAACATCAAAGTATTCGATAGAAAAGCTCGAAGATCGACTCGAAACTAAACGAGTCAAACTTGAGCACAACACTACTCGACTCGACTCGGTTCGATTACACCCCTAGCTAGAAACCCTCGCGGGTTCTAGGGTTTGAATATTATTATGGATGCATGTTAGGATTAATTAATTGGGTTCATGATTCCTGTGTTTATTTCATAATTCTAGATTAATTCAAGGACCGAGAGGTGACAATTAATTTAGATGTCTAGCTATTGATAGAAGGATCGAGAGGTGAATATTAATAGTGGGATTAGGAATGCATGATACATCTACACTATCCAAACAGATGTACTAGATTGTAGGAATTGAACTGATTTGCTTATCAGATTGACTAATTTTGTGTATTTGAGACCGAGCGGAGATAATCACTAATTAGTAATCTAGGTTATATTTTCCAAACAAGGAAATATAGCATTATTGCAGTATTCCACCTGTTAATTAATTGATTCCTACATGTTATCCATAATAAGACTTCTTCCCTAGAATCTGTGCCTCTTTAATCTGATTTCACAACCTTTAATTTTTCGTATTGTTCTCTTTAGTTTTATAAAACCAAAATCTAATTTTGAATTACTCAAACAATAGATTTTAGAATCATAATTAGTACATAGGATATTTTCCCCACACAATTCCCCTGGATCGATAACCTTAGGGTTTACAAATTTATTTGCCAGTTATTATAATTAATCTGTTAGAAAAAGCAATGATCAAATTGGCGCCGTTGCCGGGGAATTGTTAGATTTTATCTTGTTACTAGTTCGTTCTAAGATTTGCTGGATTGAGTTTTATTTTTCTATACGAGTGCGTGTGTGAGTTTTCTTATCCGCGTCAAGCGTCGATCGACGCCCACCTTGCATCGATCGATGCTGACCGATCTCTTGCGTCGATCGACGTGGTATTCACGTCGATCGACGCCGACTGATTTCTACCTTTTTTCTGTGCAGGTGCATGAACACGCGAGCCAAAGGAAAGACACTCGAGGCCTTTGTCCCTGAAATTGAAGCAACCTGCAGGAAAATCAGAAAGAAAGGAAAAGACAAACAACGAGAGATGGCAGAGAATCCTGAAGCACCTCTGTAGAATATGACTCCTAATAGCAGAGGCAGTTTGTGAATGAGGTACAACAACTGAGAGCACAACTTCAAGCAGCCCAGGCTACTCAAGCCGAACAAGCCACAAGACTGGCGGAACTGAATGGCAGGCAAATAGTGGTTCCACAGAGGTCCATCTTGGACCGATTTCTTCCACAGCAAGAAGAGGCCGGATTCAGAGTTGGCGTCAGCACCAACAACTTTGAGCTACGCACAGGTCTGATCCAAATGGTGCAGCAGAACCAGTTTGGGGGGAGAGCCATCGAAGATCCATATGCCCACCTCAATCTGTTCATAGAGGTGTGCGACACTGTAAAGCAAAATGGAGTTCCCCAAGACGTCATCAGAATGAAACTCTTCGCGTTCTCACTCAGAGACGAGGCGAGGTCATGGTATGCTGGACTGGACAAGAGTCAGATTGGGACATTCGGGCAGAATTCCTCACCAACTCCTTCCCGCCGAGCCTGCTACTGAAAAGGAAAGCTGCTGTCACTACATTCAAACAGATGTATGACGAATCATTACATGAGGCTTGGAAAAGGTATAAGGAGCTCTTGCGACTCTGTCCTGGGCATGGGATTGATTTGGAGATGCAGGTCTGTCATTTCTACGAAGGCCTGAGCCCGCACATGAAAGAGTTGGTTGATGCATCTGCTGGTGGAATCCTAATGAAGAAGAGTGGAGCCGATGGAATGAGACTTCTGGCAGATATGGCTCTGAATAGCCATCAGTGGCCGACCGAGAGGCAGTTACTACCAGTCAAAGCAGTCGAGACAAAGCCAGAGTTGGACGTGGTTGCTGAAGTGAAAAAGCTCCGGGAAGATATTGCAAAATTGGAAGCAACAAAAGCCACAACTGCCACTACAGCAGAGCCGAACATGGCCATAGTACCCGTGGAGACTGACTACATCAATCGGGGGGTGAGCAGTTCATCTGGAACTACTAGAGTAGAAGTAAACTATCTTGGAGGTGGTTATCAGAATAATTACCGAGGAGGCAATCAGGGGTACCACTACAACCATGGGAGAACTCACCCTGGTTTTTCATATTCTAACCCCGCCGCAGCAGAGCACCCTCCACCCGGTTTTGATGTAGGTACTGGAGGAGATATTGTGGAAAGAAAGAAATCTTTGCTGGAAGAGACGCTCGAGAAATTCATCAAGAGCTCAGATAATCGATTTGGGAAAGTAGAAACCGAAGTGAAGGGGATGGCCAACCACATGCAGCTGATGACGAAACATCTGCAGATGATGGACACCCAACTGAGCCAAATCGCCGTTACTCTCAGCAAGCAGCATAAGCCGGGACAGCTTCCAAGCACAACAGAGATGAACCCGGCAAAGGAGAAGTCAGTGAATGCCGTTACTCTGAGATCTGGGATGAGCTACAAGGGTCCCGAGATGGCCGTGAAGGACTGTGGAGGCGAGAAAGAGCAAGATTTCACAGGAGAGGAGTCGCCATCGATCGACGCAGAAGTCTACTCCAGGTACAAAACTGAAGCATTCTGAAGATCAATCCCCTCCTCTGACGTTCCCTCAGCCGTTCGCGAAGCAGAAGGAGGACTCGAAGTTCTCCAGATTCGTGGAGAATTTGAAGAAGGTCAGCATCAACATCCCGCTGATCGAAGCACTAAAGGAGATCCCGGGGTACATGAAGTACCTCCGAAAATTGATGAGTGGAAAGAAGCAGTTCGTGGAGAACGAGACGATGAAGATCCACGAGCAGTGCAGCCTGCTACTTCAAAAGCAGGTGCCCATCAAGAGAAGCGATCCTGGATGCTTCTCTATTCCGGTTGAGATTGGGGGACACACGTTCGAGAGAGTACTATGTGATACTGGGGCCAGTATCAACCTGATGTCGTACTCCATCTACAAGCGTCTCAACATCGGAGAGATGAGGCCCACGACGATCACCCTGCAGATGGCGGACCGATCTGTGCCCCGCCCGAAAGGTATACTAGAGGATGTGCTCATTCGCGTGTGCCATCTCATTTTTCCTGCAGATTTTGTGGTGCACGAGATGAAGGAAAACGAGAACATGCCCATGAACTTGGGGTGTGAGTTTCTCGACACTAGCGCCGCTCTCATTGAATGTCGAGGCGGTGAGATCACACTCCGAGCAAATGACGAGAAGATCACTATTGTGATCGACAAGAGCAAGAAAAAAGTAGAGTGCAACCGGATCTCCACTACTGAAGAAGGAGATGAATCCGAGGAGGAGGAAGAAGCTGCCATTAAGTAGGAGCGAGGAAACGGAGGAGCGAGAGTGTCTACTATGCCACCTTTTTCTGAGCTCACCACCATCATAAAAGACCGGAAAGTCTACATGGTGGATGCCCAAGGTCGGCGAGTCTGGACCCGACCTCCCTGGCAGTGATTTGAGGTATCGTCGAGCTGCGACGTTAAATCAAGCACTTGTTGGGAGGTAACCCAACCTTTTCCGTAATTTCTTTTCAATTTTCATTTTTTATTTCAAATTTCTATTATTTCTGCACTAACAGTGTTTTGCAGTAAAAAAAAATTGGAGTACGGCTCCACGTCGATCGACGCAGCCTGGCGTCGATCGACGCCGAGTAGACAGCCAGCGGAATGCACTTGATCCGAGAGAGGGTCACAAGAAGGCTTCCCATCGATCGACGTCATCCAATGTCGATCGATGCAAAGTGCTAACAGCCTCAAATTCACGTCGTGCGAAGTTTGAAGACTCCGGGAAGATAAAAAGTTGATGTCTGAGATCAACTGCCAGGTATCTTTCCTTCTTTTGTCTGATTTTCAAACTTATTACACTCTTTGAGTTGGAAATAAGTTTGGGGGGATGTGGACAAGAGATGGAACATTCTATCTTTTATTCTGTTTTTCGTATTTAATCTTATTTTGCCTTAACTTTTAGTTTTATGCTATTTTGTGGGAAAAAATTTTGAGTTTTGATATAACCCGAATGAGATTGTGAGATTAGAATTGATTGAGGGCTAAGTTTGAATTGATTGTGAATGTGGTTAGATGCCTATGAATGTAGAATATCGCATGACAGAATTGATTTGACACTTACACTTGCATGATGATTGAGTTGATTTGAAATTGACTGTGGAAGAAAAATTTTAAACCCTTGTGTGAGATCTTGAGCCTTATTTCTTTTGATGTGAGATTCACATGTGTGTTTTTATTTCTCTAGAACTTGCCTATTTTCTGTGTTAAAACTGCATAGTGTGCACAAGTTTAGGAGATGATCTTAGGCCATCTTTGATAGCCCAATTCCCTAAATACTGTCCCTTCACATTAAATTTTCCCTAGTTTGCCACTTTTGAGCCTATACAAAATTTTTCTTTCCTTGTCTATGAGATTAAGAAGAAGTATTGGTTTCGCTCATGTCTTGAGTTGTGGTATATGGGGTTGATTGAAAGTGAGATGGAGATAAGAAACTATAAATTAGTGGTGAAAAGATGTGTGAAAAAGAAGCTCAAGAAATAATTAGAATTCTCATAAGCTCTCTGAAAAGAAAAGAATACAAAATTATGTGAAGAGCATAAGAGATTCAAAATGAGCTAGAAAAAATTGTGTGTCATTGATATATTTGAGGAGAAGGGGTAGATGTTCATAGATGGTGGTTTTAGATTTATTGAGAGTAATTAACTCAATTTATTTTTAGTCACTTGGCCATATTTCCCTACCTTTCACAAAAAGCCTACATTACAACCTATTGCAAGTCCTTTTGATCCTAGATTTGTGTGCACATTCTAGCAGTTGAGATATTAGAGAATTTGCAAGCTTATGGTAGAAATTTCTTCATACATGTTGTTGAGTGCTTTCATCTATATCTTAAACACTTGAGCGTTGAGCGATACACTTCCAGTGAGTTCTTCCACAATTGATGGATTTCTGTCTCTTTCAAATTGCTTGTGTGTAGTAGATTTTTGATTCTTGACTGTGATGAATCTTGTGAGGCATTGCACTTTAACTACATGATCTTTTGATTTCTTTCTTGCCTATTGATTGAGGACAATCAAACGTTCAAGTTTGGGGGGTTTGATAAGCTCATTATTTTACTCGCTTATCCATATTATTCTCTACTATTTTATGTAGTTTTATGTAGTTTTATTGAGTTTATACATATATTATGTGCATGAGTCGATATTTGGTGGTGTTATGTGGGTTATGGTGTGTTTTCACAGTTTTTAGGCCAAAATCACCGGAAAACCGTTCCGAAAGCAGTGACGTGCAAGAGTAGCAGTGAAATATTTCTCTACACAAGGAATTCGAGCTATTGGAGCATGTCAATGGATAGAGCTTCGAGTTAGCTTTCCAACGCAACTGGAATCGGGTTAATCGGAGTTCGGGAGAGGAAGTTATGGCCAAAACCGTGAGACCGCGCAGGAGGACGCCGGAGAAAAAAAAAGCGCCGTCGATCAACGCTTTCTTGGAGTTGATCGACGCAAGTCTGGCGCGGAAATCCTGTCAAATTCGAGATATAT
>JAPKLW010000177.1:34656-64057 GCA_026898455.1 Plectranthus barbatus
CTTCATACATGTTGTTGAGTGCTTTCATCTATATCTTAAACACTTGAGCGTTGAGCGATACACTTCCAGTGAGTTCTTCCACAATTGATGGATTTCTGTCTCTTTCAAATTGCTTGTGTGTAGTAGATTTTTGATTCTTGACTGTGATGAATCTTGTGAGGCATTGCACTTTAACTACATGATCTTTTGATTTCTTTCTTGCCTATTGATTGAGGACAATCAAACGTTCAAGTTTGGGGGGTTTGATAAGCTCATTATTTTACTCGCTTATCCATATTATTCTCTACTATTTTATGTAGTTTTATGTAGTTTATTGAGTTTATACATATATTATGTGCATGAGTTGATATTTGGTGGTGTTATGCGGGTTATGGTGTGTTTTCACAGTTTTTAGGCCAAAAACACCGGAAAACCGTTCCGAAAGCAGTGACGTGCAAGAGTAGCAGTGAAATATTTCTCTACACAAGGAATTCGGGCTATTGGAGCATGTCAATGGATAGAGCTTCGAGTTAGCTTTCCAACGCAACTGGAATCGGGTTAATCGGAGTTCGGGAGAGGAAGTTATGGCCAAAACCGTGAGACCGCGCAGGAGGACGCCGGAGAAAAAAAAAGCGCCGTCGATCAACGCTTTCTTGGAGTTGATCGACGCAAGTCTGGCGCGGAAATCCTGTCAAATTCGAGATATATCATATCTTTAGCCCTAGATTTGATAGGATACACCTTCCCCTCTATAAATACCTCCTTAAATTCGATTATTAGACATCCCTATTCATATTTTTCAGTTCTCTTTTCATATTTTCATTCTGCAATTTAGTTTTTGGAGTTTGGAGACTTGGGGAACAAGAAACCTTTTATTTTCTAGTAAGTTCTTTATGTTTATGCAATTTAATATGTTTTCTTTTGGATTTCTATCTGCGATGAGTGGCTAGAAACCCTCGCGGGTTCTAGGGTTTGAATATTATTATGGATGCATGTTAGGATTAATTAATTGGGTTCATGATTCCTGTGTTTATTTCATAATTCTAGATTAATTCAAGGACCGAGAGGTGCCGATTAATTTAGATGTCTAGCTATTGATAGAAGGACCGAGAGGTGAATATTAATAGTGGAATTAGGAATGCATGATACATCTACACTATCCAAACAGATGTACTAGATTGTAGGAATTGAACTGATTTGCTTATCAGATTGACTAATTTGGTGTATTTGAGACCGAGCGGAGATAATCACTAATTAGTAATCTAGGTTATATTTGCCAAACAAGGAAATATAGCATTATTGCAGTATTCCACCTGTTAAATAAATTGATTCCTACATGTTACCCATAATAAGACTTCTTCCCTAGAATTTGTGCCTCTTTAATCTGATTTCACAACCTTTAATTTTTCGTATTGTTCTCTTTAGTTTTATAAAACCAAAATCTAATTTTGAATTACTCAAACAATAGATTTTAGAATCATAATTAGTACATAGGATATTTTCCCCACACAATTCCCCTGGATCGATAACCTTAGGGTTTACAAATTTATTTGCCACTGTTATTATAATTAATCTGTTAGAAAAAGCAGTGATCATCCAGTCGTCGGGGCGACCCTTCCTTCATCAACTTCGACCACCCGCGCGTTGTTCAGATCATCCACCATTTCCTGCAAGTAAAATTAGTGCAGATTAGTTCCATGGGTCCCACGGTGGGCGCCAAATTGTTGAGGTTCGAAATTAGTTAAATCAGAGCCCCAGGAACATGACAGAATAATATGCAGAAAATAGCAATATAATAAAGAGAAAGAGTAAGAAGAGGGATGACAACTGAATCTTATATCTATTCCCGTAATCCCTACTTCTATCGATCAAAAATAAAGCGTGGAAATTATGATTGAAATCTTTGAATTACAGAGTAAAGAAGCTATTCTCTCTTTTCGTGCGTGTGTGTCTAGGCCACCAGATTGGCATACCGGGGCCGTATATAGAGGTTGGTGAATTAGGTTTTTCTTAGGGTTCCCGCGAGCCTTACCAGGTTGTTGGGCGGTGTTTCCCAACGATATCAGGGTGGTTGAGAAGTGGGCGGTTGGTCCCCTCCGAGATTCTCGTGCATTTGTTAGTATCTAACTCCGACGGGCTTCAATTGATCGTTGGGGAGTTTGATATGTGCGCGCGGGGTCCTTCCCTGGGCATTCAGACTGCTTTCTTCACGTATCGAGCTGCCCTTAACCAAAATTTGATCTCATCGAACTGCCCCGGTGCTTTCTTTGTGGGCCAGCTTCCTTGATGGACCTGAAAAAGACAAAATCGGGTCGTTTATTGGGCCTCCAAGTGGGCCAGATAGGCTGAATCCCCAACAATGTATATGTTAGGAGAATATTGATGTTATGTTACTATTCGTTTGATGTTGATGTATTATGTGATGTAAAGTTAGGAGACAGGATGGATATTATGTGTTATTGTACCTTGACTTTTGTTAAATATATGTATGTATGTTTTGTGATATGTCAGCTGATACTCTATTCTATGAACATTGAGTTTGTTGGATAATGACATACTTTGGAATTCGATGCGTTTGCTTCGCTAAAGGTTATTTATGTTAGTACTAATTTGATTATGATGTTGCATAATATACAGAGAAATGGAGAATGTACATCGCGGTAGAGGACGCGGACGCGGTCGCAGCAAAGGCAGAGGTCGAGGTCGAGGTCGTGGTAGGGGCCGTGGTAGAGTTAACCAATAGCCCGATTATGTAGCTCCATTCATGGAGGAAATTCCATATTTTTACCCATATGAGGATGTTGAAATATTATTAGACGATAATAGTGGTACGCAGTAGGGGTCGTATCGACAGCCACCACCGGAAGAAATGAGAGCCTCATCATCTTTCAAATTGGTGGAGACATTCAAGAAGCAGCAGCCATCGACATTTGACAGAGCAGGAGGTCCTACGGTTGCAGAAGATTGGGTGAGAGAATTGAAGAAGATCTTTAAACCTATGCAGTGCACCGAACTGGAGAAGATGAACTGTATGACATATCAGTTGAAAGGGAAGACAGATCGCTGGTGGGAAACATATGTTAAGTCTCTTCCGCTAGCAGAGAGAGAACAGATCGATTGGGAGAAGTTTAAGGAGGCATTGTATGAGAAGTTCATTCCAAAACAATACAGAAGGGATAGGGTAGTGGAATTTTTTCTTTTGGCACAAGGTAATATGACAATTGAGGAGTACGATACGAAGTTTGGTGAGCTCCTCCAGCATGCACCACATCAGGCAGATACGCTTGAAAAGATGTCCGATAAATTTCGTGAAGGTTTAAGAGAGGATATATGGACTCAGCTGGCTACAATTACAGGATTGAGTTATCAAGAGCTGTTGAGAAAGACCTTAGACATAGAAGCTTCCAAGAATAAGAAGCTGTTACCAGTTTGAGGAACGCAGGAACCCCAATCTTCCTCCCAGTCACAGAAGAAAAAGTGGGAAGAAGGTTTGAGATAGTTTTACTAGGGTCAAGGAAGCCAGAAACATCAGGAGCAGGGAAGTCAACAAAATTTTCTGAGATGGAATTTTAATCAAACTTACTCGATGAACGAGAGACAGATGGCTTCCAGAAATAATCAAGGAAATGCAGGTCAACAAGTGTGAACAAATGCGAAGGAAGGCACAATGGACAATGCCTGAGAGGAAATAGACAGTGTTATAATTGTGGAGGAATGTGACATTTTGCCAAACAATGTCCTTCTGCTGAAACAGGAATAGGACAACGACAAAATTTGCTGAGACCGGAAAACCAGTAGCTAAGGGCAATGAGAGGGAATCGCCAGCCATGGAGGGGCAATGTTGGGAATAGAGGAGGAGGCAGAGAAGGACAAGGGAATCAGCCTCCACAGCTGGAAAGAGAGCAGCCCGAGGGAAATCAGCAGCCTCGAAGGGCGAGAGCGTATGCGTTGGAGGGGAATAGAGACAAGGGAAACCTCGCAGACATGGGTGTTGTTAATAACATACCAGTCATGGTATTATTTGATACTGGAGCATCGCATACATTCATTTCCTTTGCATGTGTGGAGACAATAGGGCTTAAGGTAGAAGGAAATAATCATAAACTCAGCGTAGCGTTGCCTTCAGGAGAGACAACTACATCTACTTTAGTATGCCGCGATCTGAAAATCATATTAGGTGAATGCGAGATTTCAGTAGCGGAGTTAAATGTAATGGACATGTATGACGTTGATATAATTCTAGGAATGAATTGATTAGCAGAAAATAGGGCGACGATCTTATGCCATGAGAGGAAGGTAATTATCCCACAATTAGAGAATGAAGGATCTTTTGTATATGGGTTCCGAAGGAGGCAAAGTGTACCAGTTATTTCAGTGTTGCAAGCCACGAGATTATTATCTAAGACTGGAAACCAGGGATTCTTAGTATATTTGGAGGGTGAAGAAAAGGATGTGTTGATGGTCCAGGATATAACTATCGTTAGAGACTTTGAAGACATATTTCCTAACGTACCGGTACTGCCACCGGACACATAGGTGGAGTTTGTGATTGATTTAGAACCGGAGGCAACTCCGATTTCTGAAGCACCTTACCGTATGGCGCCCAAGGATTTACAAGAGTTGAAAGTGCAGTTGCAAGAACTCCTAGACATGGGATTTATTCGACCAAGCGTTTTGCCATGGGGAGCTCTGGTCCTATTTGTCAAGAAGAAAGACGGTTCGATGAGGATGTGTATTGATTATCAGGAGTTGAACAAGTTGACTTTGAAGAATTGTTATCATTTGCCTAGGATTGACGACTTGTTTGATCAACTCAAGGGAGCGAGCACATTCTCCAAAATAGATCTTCGATCAGGTTATCATCAGTTGAAGATTAGAAAAGAGGATATACCAAAGACGGCTTTCAGAACAAGATATGGTCACTATGAGTTTTTAGTGATGCCATTCGGACTTACAAATGCCCCTGCAGTGTTCATGGATTTGATGAATCGAGTTTTTCATCCTTACCTCGATAATTTTGTGTTGGTGTTTATCGACGATATCCTTACATACTCAAAGGATGAGAAAGAACATGAGCAGCATTTAAGAACGGTATTACAAACTCTAAGAGATGAGAAGCTATATGCTAAATTCAGCAAGTGCGCCTTATGGTTGAGAGAGGAGACATTTTTGAGTCACATTGTATCAGTGGATGGTATCAAGTAGATCCAGCCAAGATACAAACGGTGATGGAATGGAAATCACCTACCACGCCCAATGAAATTTGCAGTTTTCTCGAATTAGCGGGCTACTATTGAAGATTTATTAAAGACTTCTCGAAGATTGCTAGGCCTATGACGCAATTGCTTCAGAAGGGCACAAAGTTCGTATGAACAGAAGAATCTGAGGAGAGTTTTCAGAAATTAAAGCATCTTCTGACCACAACACCAATTCTAGTCGTACCTGAACCGGAAAAGAATTTCGAAGTCTATACTGATGCATCGAAGAATGGTTTGGGTTGTGTGCTAATGCAAGACGGGAAGGTGATAGCATATGCCGCGAGATAATTAAGACCACATGGGGTAAATTATCCAACTCGTGATCTTGAGTTAACATCGGTAATTCATGCGTTGAAGATTTGGAGGCACCATCTCTACGGAGTTAAATGTGCAATATTCACGGATCAAAAGAGCTTGAAGTTTTTTTTCGAGCAGAAGAACTTGAATATGAGACAAAGAATATGGTTGGAGTTAGTCAATGATTATGACTTGACAATAAACTATCACCCAGGCAAGGCGAATTCAGTTGTAGATGCCTTGAGCCGAAAAAGGGAAGCTTAACTTGGATGTGTACTGACCAGAGAAGACAGATTGATAAGAGATTTTGAGAAACTTCGTCTTGAAGTTATTTCACCTTCAGTAAGGAACATATGTGACGGAGCTGCTTTAACTATTGTGTCGGATTTAAGGCAAAGAATTATTGAAGCTCAAAGGGTTGATGTAGAACTCGAGAAGTTGCGTCAAAAGATCAGAATTAAGCAGACAGGCGAGTATAGAGAAGCACCTGATAATGCAATGATGTTCAGAGATAGAATCTTGGTGCCGAACAAAGAAGAATTGATGAACGAAATCATGAGTGAGGCTCATGATACACCGTATACCGCTCACCCAGGGAGTATAAAGATGCATCAAGACCTGAAGACTAGATATTGGTGGGATGGTATGAAAAAGGATGTAGCTTTGTTTGTGGAAAAATGCCTAGCATGCCAGCAAGTCAAAGCTTTACATCAGCGGTCTTATGGAAAGTTACAGCCGTTAGCATCCCAGAGTGGAAATGGGAGCATATTGCCATGGACTTTGTCACAGGATTGCCGAAGTCACAGTAAGAAAACACGACAATATGGGTAATAGTGGATCGTCTAACAAAAAGTGTCCACTTTTTGCCGATTCGAGTCACTTATGGATCCGATAAGCTAGCACAGCTGTACGCTCGAGAGATTGTCAAACTGCATGGAGTGCCTGTAATGATTACGTCTGATAGGGATGCAAAATTTACATCTCGCTTTTGGATTATTCTGCAGCAAGAATTGGGGACGCACTTAAATTTCAGTAGAGCATTTCATCCCCAAACGGATGGTCAGACAGAGCGGACTATTCAGACGCTTGAGGATATGTTAAGAATAGTGGTTCTTGATAGAGGAGTAAGTTGGGAACCGATTCTACCACTGATCGAGTTTGCTTATGATAATAGCTATCAAGCAAAAATCGGGATGGCTCCATATGAGGCTTTGTATGGAAAGAAGTGTCGCTCACCATTGTATTGGGACGAGGTGGGTGAACGACAAGTTCTCGAACCTGACACTATCAGAGAAATAATTGAGGTTGTACGCCAAATCTGAGAACGAATTAAAGAAGCTCAGAACCGACAGAAGTCTTGCGCTGATACCAGAAGAGCCGAGCTACAGTTTGAAGTTGGGGATAATGTGTTTTTAAAAGTGTCACCATCCAAAGGGATTATTAGATTCGGAGTCAAGGGCAAACTACGACCACGCTTCGTAGGACCCTATGAGATTTTGGAGCGCATAAGCCCAGTGGCTTATCGCCTAGCCTTGCTTCCAAGCATGGGAAACGTGCACAATGTATTTCACGTGTCACAGCTGAGAAAATATGTATATGATCCGAAACATGTGATACGTCAGGAAGAGATTGTTTTAAATTCAGATCTACATTATGAGGAAAATCCAGAAGCTATTTTGGATCGGAAGACGCAGGAATTGAGAAACAAAACGATTTCGTTTGTGAAGATTTTGTGGAGACACCACGGGCTAGAGGAAGCTACGTGGGAACTTGAAGATAAGATGAGCGATAAGTAGATAAGATGAGCGATAAGTACCTCGAGCTGTTTATAGCACCTTAGTAAATTTCGGGACAAAAATTTTGTAAGGTGGGGTGAATGTAATATCCCGATTTTAATTAAGTTATTCAATGCATAATTAAATTAAATAAAAATGATATTATTTAAGCAAATTATTATTTATTTGCTTTTTAGAAGAAATTAAACACCCGTTGAGATATGAGGGTCAAGATATCATTTATAATATACAATTAGTTTGTTTCGAGAAAACATAAGTGACCGTGAAGTCACAATTTTCCAAAGGAAAGACGAGTGCAACGAATTATTAATTGAAAATAATAATATCGCATTTAAATTCATAACTTGCACTCGAGAAGTCCATTTCTTAAATCGAGCTACGAAATGCTTGGAATTAAAATATAGAAGGTTATGGAACGATCGGTATAATTTTCTGAGACCCAAGTGGTGTTTAATTAATTATTGAATTTTGAGAAATTGGACGATATTTTTATCTCCAAAAATTCGGAAAATAATATGAATGAGACGGGTTTATTAAATAGAATATTTTCATATAATTGCATGTTTAATCGAGAGGATGCAATTCTAATTTTAAATCCGAGAAGATAATTTATCAGAGAAAATTATACACGAGTTGAGATGGTGGGAAGAATTTCTTCATTGTGAAGAATTTGACACGCAGCTTGTGTGGTGGTGATTCTTGATTGATTTTGGGGCGGTGTGATTGTGTTGAGGCGGTGGAGATTATTTTGTTCAGTAAATAACAAAAACAAGTTTTGTAAAAGAAGTTATTTCATTTTCTGTAACTCCACTCCACCCCCGTCGTGAACCCCCATCGCTGCACCATCTTCCTTCAATTATTCCGACCACCACCGGTGGCGCCATTACCACCACCGTGTAGCTTGATCTTCAGAGAGTCTAAGGAGTACTAGCACGCTCCGTGTTATCGAGTAACAAAGGCGATACGAGCTGAGAAAGGTAGGTCGTCGGTTTTGAAGCCATTACGATAATGAAATTTGAAACTTGTATGAAACGTAGATATCTCGAGGCGTGGCTTGTATTTTCGTGATCCTTGTATCGTAGGGAACTCTTAGGTGTCGAGAAACTCAAATTTGGACGTCAGAGTTAGCCGTTGCCATTACTGTTTCTTTTTTAGTAAGAAACTTCGAACCAGTTTTCTTCTGGCTTGTTTATCATGTTTTCGTTGGATTTGAGCATGTCCTCGTATTCTTTATTGATTTAGGAGCATGCTAGGATATTTTAATGGTGTTGGTTGTGTCTGAAATGGCTAGAAATCGGAGTTGCAGGTTGTTGTTTCATGCGAGTCGGAGAAGATGAATCATGTCAACCGAAATAGCCTATTTCGATCGACATGAGTGCATCGACCGAAATGGAGCCCATATCGGTCGATATGCCACGTGAGCCCCATTTCGACCAATGTGAGTCTGCCGACTCAAGGCATGTGTCGATCCGAGCTGCATGTCGATCGACGGCAACCGTGTCAATCGACATGGCTATGTCGACCGACACAGAGGCATGTCGGTCGACACAACAGTTCAGAGAGAGGATTTTGTGTTTTCTTGATCCGTTTTGATCCGATTCGAGTTATTTTCGACATATAAGCTTGTTATATGATTAGAGAATCATATTTTGAGCATGATTAGACAATGATTTATAAAATCGAATATCGAGAATTGATTGATTCAAAGCATGTTTAGTTGAAGATTGACTGGAAGTTGTCAAATTAGATGTTTGTCCTAGTTTATCCATTCTAATTGGTTGTGTATTATAATTATTGAAGGAAAGTAAGAGTTAAGGAGGAACCGCTCAACTGCACAATTAACAAGAAAGCATCTAGACAGTAAAGCTTAACTCCAGGTGGGAACTATTTTCAGTAAAAAGCAAAATGCTTCTTTGAGCCTTGAGCTCAGTTTTCTTCTAAAATGAGTACGAAAATGTTTTGTTTTAAATTGATTGCTATGCATAAAATATTTTGTGTTACATATTTGTTCCTCTGTTGACTGCTATCATCAGAGAGTTCGATTTCTGAGACGAGAACCAAGTCCTTATGGTACTTGAGCTAGTCTTATTAATCAGTGATTTAAGGCTAACAACCTTATCTTGTTTATGAGCTCGGGTTGTTCTGGGGAGATAAGGCTGGATAAAGCTGTGCGATTTCTTTTTTTCTTAAATCGATCGTGTCTCAAAGCTGTGTGATACTGAGACCTTGTGCACAAATTGATGACAGTGGGTAGAGTGGTTCGTCCATTCCCAGTTGTGCATCATAACTTGGAAGTGGGCCAACTTCCAGTTACATAATGATAAACAGATATGATAACATTGTAGATAGCACGTGCGATGAAAATGTTTTAGATAACACGGTTTCTTTCAATAAAACCCCGTGTTTATCTGTGTGAGTTGCATAACATTCATATTTAAACTGTATTTTTGAGAATGTTTCCATTGGGTACAATTGTACTCAACCCCTCGTGTTATTTCTAAAACGCACAGGTTGACTAGCGAGGATGGAAAGGTGGTGGTGTAAAGGTTGAAGCCGGATTTTGTACAGATTTTGAAGATCCTGTGATATGCATCATCACATGCATATCACCATCACGCTACACACACTGATGCACCGTTCTCTGAAAAAATATTTTCCTTCCCTTGCTCAAATGTTTTGAAGTTTAACTGTGTGCATGTTTAAAATTACATCTTTTGGTTGTATATAAAAGTGTGGTTTAAATTATTTAAATCTTCCGCTGTTTATAAAAATGGTTGAAAAACTTTAGTCCACGATTGTAACGTGCCTCGTAGTTGGGAAAGCTAAATGGGGGCGTTACAATTTGTTTGGTTGATACTCCAAACATTTGTACCATATCTATTTAAGATTGGTTTAATCCTATTATCAAGTATGAATAACTGGAGTTTGCAGAACTATTCACAATCTTTGCAAGATAAACTGGAAGGCACACAACTTGTTGGAGTTCCAAGACCAAAGGGTTCCGCGCCAAGAATGTTTTGTGCTTACGACCTCTTTTATTAAGGATTATGAGAATGTGAACTGTGTTATGACCTCAACCAGACAAGCCACATTCCACATATTCAATGGTCTCCCCACCTTCACGATGGGTTAAGCTTAAATTCTGATGTTTTATTTTGGTATTGAAGAGTGATTGGTGTTGGGTAATTTTTGGAGATGAATTTAGCTGTCCTCTTCGAGAGTTTGCATGCTCGATCAAGATGGATCTTAATATTGAATGTGTCGAAGCTCTTACTTGCTTGCATGAGGTTCTTCTTGCTTGTGCTTCTGGATTCAGGAAAAATATTTTTCGTAGTGGATAATAAGGTCCAGCTCCATGTTGTTTTGAGATCTCAAGTAAGCATGTTCATTTCCGACACCCTCAATTTTTCTACTTGGTTTTGAAGCAGTCTCCTTCCAATAAGTCCAACAAACTTTTTAATTGTAATGCTCATCATTTGACTAATCGTGATCGAACCTCACATATTCTAAAAGCGATTTTTATTCCTTTTTACTTGTGATGTCAATTTGTCACTAACAACTGATGATGTTCTCTTTAAAAAACCTCTAAAATTAATAATTAGTTTTGGCTTTAGGCAAGTCTATAATTTTACAAGCAAATTCTCATTTTTTTAAAAAAAATATATTTGTCCGCCTTAGTATCAAATTTTATTTGACAACTAAAATAATTAAAATACCAAAAAATGTAGTATTTAAGAAGTGATGAGTTCGAATTTTTTCAAAAGATGTGTAAATTTAAATAAACATATTACTATTAAAAAAATCTCATTAGTCTTGGAAAATCTTGTCATATTTTGCAATTGCTAAATAAATATCTTTTCGTAATGAACATATTATTTAAAATATCGAATAATAAGTATATTAAATAATATATTAATTTAATAATTCCATCTACATAGGAATATGCCTAAAAAAAAAGGAGTTGGTCTCCTGAGAGACGGTCTCACTATTTTTTTTTATTGTGAGACGGATTTTAATTCATCATTTCAATAAGTTAAATACATCATTTCATTTTTAAAAATTATATTATTTGCAACAAAAAAATACATCATTTGCAATAAAGAAACACATAATTTCATTAATTTTATTTCACAATAAAAATGGTGAGACATCAATTGCAATAAAAAAATACATCATTTAATTAAATTCGTCTCACAATAAAAATGAAGATATCGTCTCATTTGAAAATTTGTAAAAAAAAATCCTATTAACCGGAAAAAAAAAAGAAAAAAAAAAGGGTGAGAGAAAATGAAGTGTAAATTGGCCCATTTGAGTGGTTTCCAAAAATTGCTTCTTTCAGTTCCCGGCACAAAGCTTCTCTGCATTTGCGACGGCATACGCATACGCATCTCGCTCAGGTTCTATTCAATACGCACATAATCCTTCTCCATTGATGATTTGATGTGTGTTGTTTTTTAAATGATAATTCCATACCATGGTTAATCTCAAGCTGAACTGTTTCTTCTGATAATTCTACAGCGAAATATGCCCGCCAGAATATGTTATTGCTGATAAATTTGTAAACAATGATATATGAAATTATATCAAATGATGGATTGTATTATCTTATACAAAACTAATTCTATGCGATTTGCGAAATTTACTGCATGGTGGACGCTTCGGTTTTTGCTGCAGGAAAATGAGTAAATCGCCTTTGCCGCTGCTAAATGTGCGCGGGACAGAGAAGCAGGTGATCAAGAAGGAAGCTTTGGTGAAGCTTTTGCGGTGGCATTTTGGTTATTCTGATTTCCGAGGGCATCAGTTGGAAGTCATTCAAGCTGTTCTATCAGGTCCCTCTTGTTATGCATATCTCAAAAATCATGTATGTATGAACGTATGTATGAATGTATATGTTCTGAAACGTACCCCTGTTCAGGGCTATGTGATCACTATTTTCACTATTGATGGGGTATGCCTTGTTCACTTTGTAATTGTTGGATATTGTCGACTATGCTGCAGGTAGAGATTGTTTTTGCCTGATGCCGACTGGTGGAGGAAAGTCGCTTTGTTACCAAATTCCTGCTGTGGTGAAACCAGGGATCGTGCTCGTTGTTAGTCCTCTGATAGGTAAATATGGCATGTCTTTGTTGATTTCCGAGATATTATGAATGTTTAGCTGCACAAACCTTTTTAAATTTCAGGACATCTGGTGCTCACAGAATTTCATTTTTAAATTCAGCACTTATGGTGAGCACACTTTAATTTTTTTAGGCGGTTGTTGTTTAAATAGTCTTTGAATACATTTCTTTTAGTTCTTCACTCACTGAGATGGGTTTTCTTCCCTGTCAGGAGAATCAAGTAACAGCATTGAAAGAGAAAGGGATTGCTGTCGAATATCTCTCTTCAACTCAGACTATCAAAGTAAAAAATAAGGTAAAATAACCATCTTGTTTAAGTTGTACTGGTAGTGAAGTAGGTTCATTAATGAATATTTTGGTAATATCTTTTTGAACGATCGCTTAATCTGTTTGAATTCCAGGAGGGAAAATTAATTCAATTTCGGATAAGTTAATCATCATTTCATCACTGTGCAATAATCATTATATTGTTAGAATTTAGAATATAATTATTTCTTACTTAGTTGTCAACATACATTTAGTGTGATAGAGGGTTATGTTAAATGGAGATTTTATATATGGAGACTTTATGGTTAATAACTTAGTTGAGTAAGACACTGTAATCTTGGAGTCTTTTGCATCTAGTGCAAGTAATGATGAGCTTGTTTTTAAAAATCAGTGATTGAAGTGATACCAATTGTTTTAGAACCAAATTGGAATTATAGTTCTTACTTTTTAGGTATTTGGGGACAATAACTGACAAATTATTTTAACTATTATCATTGAGCTTAAAGTTGCATTCTTGGTGGTGATTTGTTTGATCTCATACAACCCAAATAAGTATCTCATCTCAATTTGACTGGGAGAAAAATCTCACTACTTGTTCTCCGAAAAGGGGATAGGAAAAAATGTGATTTGGGTGAAGAATAAATCAACAAGTTCATTTTCCAGCTTGTTGACAACTGTATATATGTGGAGTGGATATTGGATTCTGGGAGAACTGTTAGAGAATAAAGATGCAGAACCCACCATCTTGCTTACATTCTCACTGGGAATTCATTGACAATTAGATACATTATTCGATTCCAATTCTTTCCATTTTCTCGATAGCACCAAAATTCAATCCTAGCATTCTTAAGAGTTTTCATATTAGTGTCGTATGCTAATTTCAATGTCATGCCTCATGTCAGTGTAAGTACTAGTAGTTAACTTTCTCTTAAACAGGTTGAGTATCTTTTCATTCAAGATTCTGTTCAAGGTTATCTTGAAGCATTTAACATTGTTATATTTAGTGGATGTATATATGTCTTGAGAGTCATTCTTGACTTTATTTTAGCAGGCTATCATTATCCATGGCCTTTAAACTTGAAGCAATACTACTTTGGAAATCATTATCATATTTTAAGATTATTTTGAAATCTTTCTGGGGTATAAGCTACTGGAAGCCATACATTTTAGATGCTCATGAAAACATGATATGGTAATTAATAGTTTGTATTTGTTGATTTCATGTGTAACTTATTGAATGTTGATGTATAGATTTATGAAAATCTTGAATCGGGAAAGCCATCGTTGCGATTATTGTATGTTACACCAGAACTGATTGCCACGTCAGGATTTATGTCAAAGCTGGTGAAGATTCATGGCAGAGGATTGCTGAATCTTATTGCCGTTGATGAGGTCGGATATCCTAAGACACTTGACTGATTTCTTACAAATGCTTCTAAAGTAAACACATCATTTTAGTTTTTTTCCCATTAATAGAACAAACTGACTTTACTTGCACTTCTGATAATTTTTAGGCACATTGTGTATCAACTTGGGGCCATGACTTCAGGTTGATTCTCAAATTTCAACTTGTATATCATACTTTAGATAACTCTTTCGCTGAAGTTACTCATCATAGTAATTGACCTTTTTTTTTTTTTCTTTTTTGTGATTTTTATGTTTTGGCTCATGCTTGGTTGATGATTTTGCAATCTAGCTCAAGTCAACTCATTTTTAAACTGTTGACCTCACATCCTGGGCTGGATTCATAAGTGTGCCTCGTCTATTATGTTAAATGAGTGTCTTGTTAAACATATAATCAAGTTCGAGGTTGAGCTTGCCAATCATATAATAAGACGTAAATGACCTTATCTAGTGTACAAAATTGGAAACGGCAAATGAGTTGAGCTCAACTATCAAGCTCACAAGCTAATGCGCCAACTACCACTAGATTGAGATTGTCAAGTCAAACATTGATCTTAAATGAGGTTTTAAACAGCTTGTGATCAAGTTGTTTCATTTATTTTTCTTATTGCTTAGCTGTTAGTCTCAATTTTTACTGATCATGCTACAACTAGTCAACCATTCAAATATTCAATAGTCGTGTGTTTGTTTTAGCATTCGGGTTTTTCTTTAAACCTTTATAGTTTTAGAAAATCTGATTTGGTGTTTGCCCTCATTTGTGACAATAAATTCATAGTTTCAGCTTGTGAGTTATGGGTTCAAGGACTTTGAAGCAGGCAATTAATACATATTCGCCATATATTATAGAAGTTCTTCAGCTTGTACTGCTGTTTAAGCACTTGTTCTTTTTAAGTTCCCATACCAAATCACTTATTAGTTTAGAGATGTCTTATTCTCAATATCTGGAGCTGTTCATCTCACATACTAGCTCTCCCTCTCTTGATTCAACAATATCCTGATACCATGATAACGATCTCTGAAATTGCGTATAGATTCTCATGTGAAACCCCCACCCCAACCAACGAAAATGTGATCGATAATACCTTCATGAGTTTGAATAAAATCATTGCCATTTATGTAATTTATTACATTTATTTATAGTGCTGTTTATATAATTCTAAATAGTTTCTGGTGTCATCTTATTTTAGGCCAAGCTACAGAAAGCTCTCTGATCTGAGGAATCGTTTGCCTGGCATACCAGTTTTGGCATTAACAGCTACAGCTGTTCCCAAGTGAGTAGTGCTCAAACATTCTTTGAGTGGCAAGAATAAGTAATTTTCATTGTGATTATAAAGGGTTTTTCACTAATTTTAAGTTATATAGGATATTTGGAGTTGCTATACTTTTCATTCTTAGACACAGAATCGAACTTGCACATTTAAACTTTTAGGATATTGGCTGATACATTAGACCACCTAGTTTTTTTTATGTAAATTTATCTGAGTTTACTTTTCTTGATATTCCTGTCCAATTTGAAAATATTTCTTCATGAGAAGCAATAGGGAAGCCTTAATTGAAGTTTTGGTACTTCTGCAGGGTTCAGGAAGACGTCATAAAATCCTTGTGTTTGCAAAACCCACTTATTCTAAAGTCATCGTTCAATCGTCCAAATATTTATTATGAAGGTGAGATCCCCAGCTTTATTTTATTGCTAAGTTTATATCTCTCTTAGTTCTTCTATATCTATCATATAATTTTTATGTTTTTATAGAAAATATATCTATATATCTTTCCAGGGTTTAACATAGGACAAACTAATTCTGGATGATACTGCTTCTCTGTGTGATTAAATAACTCCTTAGATCTGGCAAAGGAGTAATTAAGTCAAGTCTGACATTTGCTTTGGTATCACGCAGTTCGGTATAAAGATCTGTTGGATGATCCATATTCTGATCTTTGCAACTATCTGAAATCCTGTGGAAATGTTTGTGCAATTGTTTATTGCCTTGAGCGCGCAGCTTGCGATGATCTAGCTGCCCACCTATCTGCCAATGGAATTCCTTGTGCTGGTATTGGAACTATTTTCTCAACTGGTTCTGGAAGTATCACTGATATACAGTTTTCTTAACTGAATTTCTTTTCTTCCACTCTCAGCATATCATGCAGGATTGTCCAGTAAAGTCCGGAGTTCAGTCTTAGATGACTGGATCTCCTCTCGAACACAAGTAGTTGCAGCTACTGTAGCTTTTGGGTATGCTCTTTCTTTCTTTCTTTCCCTTTTTTTTTTTGTATTTTTAATAAATTTTTTTCTTGCTCCTTTTTGTGTGGGTGTTCATGCTTATATTAGGTTGTCCTTTCAAAACGGTGTGTCATTTACCTGTTATGTATTTCATGGATTATCCTTTAGGAGGAAAGCAGTGCTTGAGTTGACTCAAGCAAGCAACAATACGAGCACTAGTCTCATCCCATTGTTAATTCTTGATCATTGTGTAGCTTGAGAGACAACGAACACCTATAAGCCTAAATCAGATATGACCGACTGATTCTTAACCATTCTTGCATGGAGAACCATAGCACAAAATAAAATTGAACTTTATTCTTTATTCTGGTTCTTCATACCCCTTGCCTTGTAAGAAATTGTTTTTTTTGGCTTGCGGTCCTGCGGAAGACCTTGAGATTGGAGGTGCAATTCGTAAGAGTACTTTGTTACAATGTTCTTTCCAAGAAAGTGGTCAGAGTTGAGATGGTGTAACAGAAAAGTATTAATACTTAAAGTATGCATTGCAACAAAGTCAACTATTTGAGCATCTTACCTAAAATCAGTAGACTTGAGAGTGGGTCGTAATAAATTTGTTTCCAGGATCATTGAGTAGTTCATATCAATATTAGAAGCTTGCTGAGTTGGGGAGCTTTAAGCAGCTGTGTATTCATCTCTTACATGTTTATCGTGAACTTAATATATTTTACTTGCTAGGATTATGTGTTGTCATTAGATTTTGATATCTTCATTATATTTGGTTCACCTCAAGTTTATATTAGTAAGAAAAAGATAAGATACGTTGTACTAGTTGAAGTTAGACTTAGGTGACACAGGACTTTAGTTTTGCAGCACTGGGGGTTTTAAGGTTACAAGAATGCCAAATCAGCCAACCCCTTCAGCAGCTGACAATTGCCTAATCTCGCTCAGTATTGTGAATTGGCTTTGTCAATTACATTAATCAGGATCAAGTTTATGTAAGAGACTGGAAAATGGTGCTAGTGTAGTGCTAAGAAAGTAATTTTACCTCCTTATCACATGATAGCGATGCTGGTGCATGGAAGGTCTATACACGAGGGGAGCACAGGATTGCAGACTATGGTGGAGAGGGAATCTAACATGAAGAGAGTTTGTTAGGAGGTTGGAGGGGGGAACCAGCAGGTAGGGAATGTTCTGGAGAGTGTGAGTTAGCGTGACTAGCATGCTGAGAGTGAGTGAGGAACCAGCTTGCTGATTTAGGCTTGAGTGAGAGTTCATCTGTATCTCCTCAGGAGGCAATAATTCTTCGAGGAATAAAATTACTCCATTTCCGATTCTCTCACATTTTCAATGCCTGAAGAATGCCTTGGCAAGAACTTGATAACTCTAGCCTTATTTTCCACCTTATGACTTACAGTTTTGATATTTCCTCTTGCACATGTACTTCAATTCTAAAGGAGATTGAATGCTCCTTAGTGAAATCATATTTAGCTAAGCGTGTAATGTTTTGGGTCTTAAAATGTATAGTGCACATTTAACGTCAGTCTCTTTTATCTTTGTTGCATCGGTTGCTGAATCCTCTCCTGAGATATTGTGTTGCATTCACAGCTTTTGAGGGGTGGTTTTACTGCAGGATGGTACGTGCAATTCCTATGGAATGCATAGAATAAAATATGATTTATTTACCCAATGGATACTAGCAGATTTTCCAAACTGAGGTATTTGTATAACAATTTCAGGGTATAGATCGAAAGGATGTCAGAGTTGTTTGCCATTTTAATATTCCCAAGTCTATGGAAGCATTCTACCAAGAGTCAGGTCGTGCTGGTCGTGATCAATTGCCTTCTCGAAGTCTGTTATATTTTGGAGTGGATGATCGTCGAAAAATGGTTGACTATCACCCAATCTGTGAAATTACTTAAATTGAGTTTTAAAGTATAGAATGATTTCATTCTGAGTTTCTATAAGCACTCTGCAGGAATTTATCCTGGGTAAGGCTACAAACAAGAAATCAGATTCTTCAAGCTTGGAGGAGGGTTCCTTAAAAAAGTCCTTAGCTGAGTTTTATAAGGTAAATATCTTTATTTCTCTAGAATAGGTATTCTTACCCCTTTTGTATTGATGCAGCTTTGGTCTGTGCTGCATTAGATGATTGAATACTGTGAGGAAGCTGGTTGCCGAAGGAAAAAGATTCTTGAGAGTTTTGGGGAAGAGGTACTTGACTCTAGACTGATTAATATGCCTTACTTAGCCTTTTCTGGAATTCAATGAAATGGATACATATTGACAAGATACAGATGTCTTTCTTTGGAAGCAGGTAGCAGCATCATTATGCGGGAAAACTTGTGATTCATGCAAACATCCTGATATGGTTTCAAAGTATTTACAGGAGCTTACAAGTACTACTGCTTCTCGATATAAAAATGGGTCATCTCGAATTTACATTAGCAGGTCACTGATTCGGTGATTTAATAGTATTCATGTTTATCATTGTTTCTTCTATTGCTTTGCGTTAATCGGAATTTCAAAATATCGTTCAACAAGTACTGTTAATTATCAGGTTTAGGAGGTGTGCTTTCTAGTTTACTGTTAGACATCTTTAAATCACTATAATGTACTTGAACAATTATGCGGAGGAGAGGGCACTCTGATGCCATTTAGGCCGATCAGTCAATATTGCGCGGCATGTTTTTGAATTGTTAGTTAAATTACAGGCTTATATAGCATTATATTGTGTGAAATAGGTTTTGCAGCTGTTTTACTTCATCTTGTAAGTGTATTGTGATAGATACTGAGTTCTTTCAAGGCTTTATGGGCACGTTATGATTGTTGATGCATGGAAAGGGTTAGCAGAATAGGACTGTTGTCGTTTATCTTTGATTAGCCTTTCAATGGAGGATAGCAGTCATACGTTTTGTATTGGAATGATGTACTGAAAATCATAGCAAAAAGTGTGTTCCTCTAAAATTTTCATTAAGCTGAGTTCTTGGTTAATGAACAGAAAGATGTGATTTGAAAAGTTATTTTTACTCCAGGTTTTCAGAGAGGATTGATAATTCATATGGTATATGTTGGTAATTTGTAGAGCAGAATTGCCTTGTGCCTTCAGGATTTTGTTGTGCTGGAAAATAATATACAAGTTTTCATGAATCCATTATGAAACTCTTGTTAGAAGTGCGTGGTGCTGTTATGCATCTGTTATGTGGATGAGAAAATCATGCTCTGCAATTTGTTAATTGCTCTTCCATCACCCAGGAACAAGTAACTACGGATGGAGTTCTTTACTCATACTTGTCTATGACGTAATTTTAGTCTACACCTTGTTTCTGTATTTATTTGGTACGCTATTTAAAGCTTATAGTTTCAATTTGTTATTTCTTTATATATCATCATGCAGTGCTTCAGATTTCTACGGCGATGAGCAGTCCTCAGAATTCTGGAATCGAAATGATGAAGCTAGTGGATCTGAGGAAGATATATCTGATTCTGATGGTACATCTTAATTTTGAACTCAATGTCCAACGTATACAAGGGCTTGCTAGTTATTTTACTTTCTATTCCATGGTGCAGCAAACATTCTTTCTGTTTTTTTTTTCTTTTTCCTGATAATATCTATCTTCAGATGCAACAGAAATTGCTAAAAGTGTAGCAGATTCAGGTAAATCATCCAAATGGAGACTAGATGAAAGAATGGAATTGTTACAGCGAGCCGAGGAGAACTATTACCGGAGTAAAAATAACCAAGACAAGCAGGTGAACTTTGGGCTCTTTTACCCAATTTATCATAGTTGCTACATTAGAGTTGCAGGTTAGACTGGAAGGTTCTGTCATGTAAATTATGTCCAAAACAATTTAGAAGGTGATGCAAGTGGATTTTGAATAAAGTTATGGATCACGGGTCATAGTATTTTTAGGTATGTTATTTGTTGATTATAATTAAATCCATAACACTCACAGAGCTATAGGTTGCTTCATTTCTGCTCATAAAGTCTCAGCTTTGTATTATGACATGCAAATTTGAGTAGAGATGTGAAATGATACCTTCTGCAATAACTTTATGATATCAATCTTTTGTGAGTACAATATACCTTCTGCAATAACTTTATGATATCAATCTTTTGTGAGCTTATTGTACTCGATCCATCCGCCTTCTGCTCTATTTTATCTCTCAAATGCTTTACATGCTACTAAACGATCCTTTTCTATCGATAGGTCAATAGGGAGGACAAAAACTCTATATCTGGAAAGCTTAGAGATTCAGGAAAGGAGAGGTTACTAAATGCAATGAAGCAAAACGAACATCTTTCCAGCAGTTCAAAGTATGCCTCACTCTTTTCTTTCAAGTCAATTGCTTGAGCCTTGAGTGACTATATTATCATATTGTTCACTCATTAATGGAAAATTTTCAGTATTGACTGCGTCACTTCTGCTGAGACACTTGAGACTGAATGCTACCGGAAGTATGAGAAAAGTGGGAAGTCGTTTTATTTATCCCAGATGGCTAGTACTGCAAGGTGGTTGTCAGCAGCCACCGCTGACGAACTGACAAAAAGACTTTGTAATTGTGCTAGTATGCCATCAGAAGCAGTTAAACTTGAAGAAAGCAGCTCTCTCCCCCCATCTTCTCCGTCCATCCCCTTGATCACACCAGTCCAGGATGAGACAGGCAGCGATAACGTCGAACCTAATTCTGCTGTCCTCGTGGATACAGTGCCGCCGCCGATTCTGTCTTTCTCAGAGTTCATAAACAGGAAAAAAACGACGGATAACCAGGTTTCATCATCTAAAAGAAAGCCCAAGGATGGAGATAGCCGAGGTGTGGAGAAGAAAGCTAGGTGGTAGCATGGAAAACAGATAGATATTTGTTGATGATGAGACTGATAGATGGTTAGACCGAATGTGATCTTTAATTAGGAATGTGTTTTCAAATCTGTTTACCCTTCTTCTCTAAATCCTTTTACTAAGAATTTTTATTTGAATCCATTGGAAAAACATTAATGTTTGTGGAATTCAAGAGCATAAATCACATAGCAGTTGAAGCGGCCCCAAGTGTTCACTAATCAATAAATCTTGTTTGGCAAAAAATTGTATGAAATGGTGTTTTGTGTGAAATAACAAGACATTAATGCATTTCAATTGGAATGTGTATTTGTATATGGGGCATTCCGATCGTATTGTAGAATTTCGATCAAAATGCTCTCATTCTTTGTCAAAATGAGAACATTTCGATTGGAATACACTATGCACAAATATTTGTTTAGATTTGAATTCTCTTAATACTTCACCGTCTTACAAAAATATATGCTAATTATTTTGTTTTAGGTTATTTAACATCTCACGTGGATTCACGAAAGTAACATGATAACATCTTATAATTCTCTCTTTTACAAATTGATTTTGTAAATATGTGCGAACCATAGTATAGTACGATATCAAAGTTAATTCATATATAATGACGAATATCTCCACTTCTCTAGATATCAATTGTAATAAACAACTTGTGATATAATAGTTCCACCCTATGGAGAAGGGTGTATCAAATATCACATATTAACTATTTAAAATAGTATAAACCACTTTACAACATATTATAGTTGGATATTCTATCAATTAACTCAATCCTTCAAACAGAAAAAGTTAATATGAAGTAGGGGTGTATACGGTCTGGTTTGGCCGGTTTAAAGGTCGAAGTATGGACCAAACCAAATAATATGGTTTGAAAAATTCTCAAACCAAACCTGCCAAATTAATTTTTCAAACCAAACCAAACCAAACTAAATAAAACGGTTTGGTTCGGCCGGTTTAACTGTTTAGAACATGACTTTAGCGAGCAAAGTCAAAACATTAAAAAAAAATTCTATTTTTAGCAATAATTTATTTGAGAAATTAAAATAAATAAATAATAAAGTACAAGACAATCATAATAGAAACAAACAATTTATGACATCAAAATATAATAGTTAATATCTCATTCTAAAAAATAATACTCCCTCCGTCCCGCTTAAATAGGTCATTTTCATTTTGATACATTAATTTCGGAGCTATTATTTAGTAGCTAATTGTGGTTAATAATAAAATTGGCAATCGTAATTAACTTGTTTAAGTCTTAAATAAGTTAATTACAATTGCCAATTTTATTATTAACCACAATTAGCTACTAAATACTAGCTCCGAAATTAATGTATCAAAATGAAAAGAGCCTATTTAAGCGGGATGGAGGGAGTAGTTCATAAAAGGTTACATTATTATGATGCAACAATGGTGAAGCCGGCCGACGCTTGAATTAAATTGTGAGATTGTAATATTAGATAGTTTAGGGTTTATTTTAAATTTCAATAAATTAATAAAAATGTAGGAGAAAAATAAATATTCTATGATTTTGCACAGTATAGGATTCATACTTATTCCAAGAAGATAATAAGGGTACAATGAGAGACGTTTACAAATAAATAAAAAAGTAGGAGAAAAAAAATTATGTCTTGAACCACAACACTAAATATACTACATTAATATTTTTAGTACAATATATAATTTTAAATGTTTATTAAAACTATAAACGGTTCGGTCCGGTTCAAACGGTCAATTTCTGTACTCAAACCATTGACCAAACCAAATAATACGGTTTGAAATTTACGGTGCGGCCGGCCAATTAATTCATTTGACAAACCAGCCAAACCGGCCAAATCATTTTGGTTCAGCCGCTTTAACCGGTTTGAACCAAACCGTGTACACCCCTAATATGAATTCTATCTTTTGTCACATTCACTAAAAGTTTGGGAACCTTAAAATTAACTTGCATGACATAAATTCCCAATTATAACTAATTAATGCTACAAGAAAGGGTTTATTTCAGAAATTAGCATGAATCTATCATTTTTAGCAAAATCTTAATTCTAATCACATAAAATTCTTGTTTATTTGGAGCAAGAAAAGCAATATGATGAGTGTTTTAAGACATTATCACCAGCAATAATGAAAGGAGGGCCCTTCGTTCAGATTTGATTTTACCCTTATTTTCCGTCTCAGCCTATACATTATTTTCATGATAATTAGTGGGTGTGTAAATATTAAAAAATAATTTATACTTTAATCTATATTATAATTCTCCAACACAAAGACAAAGTGAATATATATGTGGCCTCGCATACTTTTGATATTAAAAAAAAGCCAAAGTATTGATAAACTATAATCTTATCAATCACTTTAATAAAAGCATGATATGTCGATAACAAATTTTATAAAACTTTTTTTTTTCTTCTTTTTGAGTTGGTTGATAAACATAGTTGGCAATATTTAATTGATTGATTTTCTCAATTGTCCTTTTTCTTTTTTAATAAGAAGCTAATTAACAATAGGTTAATCCCACGAGTAAATTGTAATTTATGAATTTCTCTGGTAAGAATGAGTTGTACAATTGATTTTATAATTATTTAAAAAAGATTCAAGTATTTATATTTGATTGAAGAATTTCACTATCTTTAATATCTTCATCAAGCAAAGCAATGACATAACATGTCCCATTCTACTCATTGGCAATTATTTTGTTATTTAACTATTTTCATTTTAAATTGCAATGAAACTGTGGTGCAAAATATAAATACATATATTATATATATGCGTGTGCTTGTATAGTTGGAAATGAGTGATTACAAGCACGTGTACCTCTTCTTGCCATCATTATTAATATATTTTTTTGTGTTATTAAAATTAGAAAAATAAAAAAGTGTATTCGAAATATTTTGGAGATGTCCCACAATTCCTAGCTATTATGAATTCCATTCACTATTCATGCCTCTCTCTAATTCTTCCTCTATTTTTATCATACAAATATATATATTCTAATTCATGTGGTTTATCATGAGTTTTCATTCCGAAGAATTTGATCAAACTTACTCTTAAAAAAGCCTCAAGATATCAAACCAATTTTTAGTATCAGCAAGTCGATTGTATGAGTAGATAAATATCAATATTATAGGCAAATGAATAATATTTCAAATCCATTTCCACTCTATAAATATACATATAAATAAACTCTTTTTTTTTTTTTTTGTTTATATTTCAAATGTTTGTGTAATGGTTTGACTTTACAAATGTTGATGGTGATTATTATACACTAATTCCGTTTTGTATTTTTTATCAACCTTTTATAATTGATTGTTAGGGTTGATGATTTATAATGATCAGGGTTTTTAGTATTTTTTTTTTAACTTCTTGTTGAGAAGTTTTACTTATATATAATATATGGTTATGTGTATTTTTTTCTTAATTTATATTACATGAAAGTTCTTTAATATAGTGGGTCGGTTGACTCATTTCCAATTAAATCTCATGACTTTCATAAAATTTGGGTGGAAGGTGATAAAAATAATTGAATCGAATAAAAGAGATTACGAGATTATATAGTAATTATGAGAATATATAATTAGAGAGATTATTGTTGTTTTAGCACGCCCAATTCCACATACATGATCAATTTTGTGAGGTAAAGTTCTTCCAATTTGTTATGGCATTATTTTTTGCTTTTAACAAAGGATCTCTTTATGTTGCATCTACATTGACTCCCTTCTTGTTGCTCGTATTATGAGAGAAATGGAAGATGATGAAGGCATGATTTCTAAGGAGATTCAAGCCTCTGTTATGAAAATGAAGAGAGAAAATATTTTAGGAATTTCTCATTCATTTAGAAGTGTCAAAAGGGGTTGGCTCATCATGTGTGTAATTCTGTACATAAGATATTTCTCATGAGATGATTTGAAGATCCAACTTTTTGCACTGGTTAAACATTAATGTAATGAGGCTTGATTATGCATGGATATTTTAAAAAAAGAAAAAAGAAAAAAGAAGAGAGCTTAAATGACTTGATATATGATACTCATACCAATATAATTTTCGACACTAGGAAATCCCAAATTTAAGTATGCTTATCATGGGATAGAATTATAATACGTGATCCAAGTAAGTTTCTCGTGAAGGTGAGTGAGAAGAAAGGGGTGATTTCCCTCCATGTCACCAGAATATAACATGTGGATATTTTGTCTGAAACCCTAGGAATGTGGACAAACATAGCGAGTTCGAATGTCAGAAATTCGAACCCCTCAGGATTTTTAATTTAAATATGGGTTCGAATTCAAGGAATTCGAACCCTTTATAAATAATTTATTTTTAATTAAATTTTCCGGCAAAATAATTTAAATATTAGTTCAAATTCCTGAATTCGAACCCTTTATAAATATGGGGATTTAGGGTTATGGTTAGGGTTACGACATTGGGATTTAGGGTTTTTATTTGTTATATTTATGGTTTACATGTATTTATTTTAATGTACGATATAAATAAAATAAAAATATATGTAACACAAATAAAGCACAAATTTAATTAAAAAATTACAATAAGATTAGGGTCTTCTCGGAAACATGCGAACATATAAAAATAATTGAAATAAAAGAAAATAATTATGAAAAGTCTACTACATAAAATTAACAAGAAATCTAGTCCCCATTTTATTTCCGCCTCGTGAGCCATGTAGGGAGCTTCATGCGCTTTTTGATGCTCTTAGAAGAAGATGAATCTTCAAGCCGTTGATTTCCTAAGAAACCAAATGTGATAATTAACAAAAATGTACATCTTAATAAATGTTGTAATAGGAAATGTAAATAAATAAGTAAAAGCATTGTTACTTGTCATGGTATAGTTTCCCGTGGATTGGTCTGCACTGGACTGATAGGTAGTAGACGTGGACTGTTCGGGACTGGATTGTTCCGAATCAGATTGTTCTGGATTGGACCGGTAGGATCCGTACTGATGAGGATTGGGATTGGACTCGTAGGGAATGGACTGTTTGGGATTGGGATTGAGATTGGACTGGTTGGGATTGGGATTGGACTGGTTGGGATTGGGATTGGACTGGTAGGTACTCATGAAGTCTTCGAAGCTGCCGAAGAGGGATTCGTAGTTATAGTTATGTGAGGTAGTAGGCTGGTCATGAATATTCATGTTGTGATCTGGCTCTAGCTCTGGCTGAGGCTCTGGTTGTGGCTCAATGACTGGATGATAATTGTCATGTCGGTAATAATGGTCTTGTGCATCGACATTACTCCTTCTCCTCCCACTGCTTGGCTTGAACCCTCCTCGAACCCCCCGTTGTTGTGGCACCCTAGGCGGTCTTGGGAGCGTTGATGGATCACTAAATATTGTAGAATGAGTATGACTCGTTCCGCTATGTGACCCAGAAAGTTCTAGTACTTGTGCGCAATAGTCAGCTGCTTTTTTAAAATCTTCTCTAACTCCAACATAAGAGGAGTAATGTTCAGCCCGTTCACGCAATAACGACATCACATTGCTCAGACCACTCTTCTACATTAAATCATTATATACAATATTGGACCAATTTGGATTTAGTTCAAAAAGTAATAAACTATATAAATATATGAAAATGACTTACAATGAATTGCAGCTCGTCCCCGTGTCCCATGTACTCCTGTGGTGCGACATTTTCCCGAGTGTGACTTGGATTAGCCACAAATATGAATGTTCTCTCCATGAACCACTGGAGGTAGTCAGGCGTCTTGGTTTCGCCTCCGGTCACAATCTGTTGATTATTGAGAAGCACTTCATCTTCATTGTTACGTTCATTCCAATTATCGATAAATTCAGCGTGATGCATTCTCCAATTGTTTTCAGCTCCGGTTCTCTGCATATCATGCAGGGCTTCTCGTGTTTCTCGATGGTCCAGATAATCGGAATCAGGAATTACCTGAACGCGACCGAATTGTCGAGCCACCCTCTCCGGATATATGGCCTCAATTACCTCAAAGAAAATGAGGTAGGTAGTGGATACCCAAGGCGTATGGTTGTTCGTGACGTACTTAATGTTGTACGGCATGAATACAAACTGTATTTATAACATGTTAAATATAAATAAGTTAGTGGATATTTAAGTAATCAATGTACATGCAATAATTATATTTACCTCGTTTTCTTTTAACAAAGCCAATTGACTTCGATACGCCTGAAGGTTATTGCGTGTGATGTTTGAGCGACTCTTCGGCATAGCCCACCTAAAATAAAAGTATTTTAAAAAGATATTAAAATTTGTTTTTGAATGGTGGTCGTTGCATATTCTTTTACCCAAAAAATTATAAAATGACCTCGAAGCTAAACAAACATTTTCAGGAGCTTGCTATGAGTGAATCTCTGGTCGAATAGATATGATTCTCTCCCAAGCCCAAACCTAAATTTGAATATAGAATAATTAATATAACACGAGATTGAGAAGTTAATAATATAATTAAAAAATACTAAGAATTTAATGTTACCTGCAACAATACCAAACACCCAGCTATACTTTTGTTCGGAGAATGCTTTCCAATCATGGAGGCTTTGCAAAGATTGTGATAAAGAACTGCTAATAGAGCACTGCCCCAACTACAACGACTGTTAATATCGTCATTGTTGATATCTTCAATGAATGCTCGAACAACATGGCAGTACACGCTGTTTGTTGACGTATCAACAAAGAAGAAACCGCCGAGTAGGTAGACAACAAGGCACCTTGCTATCTGTATATACCATTCTTGGTTTGCATTTGGTGGTGCAGGCAAACAAATACGGTCCTCTACGCATTTGAGGTGCATGCGGTTTTTGGATAGCTTTGGTACCACACCCAATTCACATTGTAAATACGTTGACCAGCCTTCATTTGGTTCGACATCGGATCCTGTTACTGCTTCTCTGTCGACCTTGATGTTGAATAGCAATTCCACGTCTTGGAGTGTTAGTGTGGCTTCTCCGAATGAAAAATGAAAAGTGTGCGTTTCCGGACGCCATCTCTCAACCAAAGCCTGAATCAGCGGCCAATCTAACTGTATGGATCCCAGACGAAAGATAGAGGCAAAATCGTAGAATTGCAGGACTCTCCAAACAAAATTATTGCCAGAAATTCGAGTGTCTTCGAATCGTGGCAATAATTCAGTCCAAAGTATTGTATCAGATAGGAGACACATTAAATTTTCTTTGGCCCATTCATGTCCGTGAAAAACTCCAAAAGACCTATGTGATTGTTGTAAATCTAACAAATCGGTCTTAATTGGCCCCTGAAAAACACCTTCTTCCATCGTAAGTGATAGAAGATATTTTTTTAAAGATGAAAAATGTTGGGAGATGATAAGTGAAAAACCGTGAGTAACTAAGAGAGATTGATAAATGAAAATGAATGTGAAATATCAACATTAAATACTTATTGGGCCAAAGGTTAACTACAACCCGTGACTCATTTATTTTTGTTACATGCCACAATCATCCATCATTTTTTTTGGCACATTATGTACTCCTATCCAAATTCCTTGTTCTATGGGATTATATGCATTTTTTTTTGTTATTCCACTTGTCAAATCACTCCATAAAAAATAAATCCATACAAAAATATATTCTGTAATTTTTTTGAAATTCGACAGCTCGTTTGGAAATCTCAAATTTCTGGATTATTGAAATGAGTTAAAAAATAAAAGTAATGGTTTCGAATTTGATAAATTCGAAATAATATTAAAATTATAAAAATTCAAAATCGCTGAATTCTAATTAAAAAATAATAATTATTTATTTCAAATTTGACAAATTCAAATACAAAAATTATAGTATATAATTATTGTATTATTTTTATTATTAAGAATTACTAGCTCCTTCTATATAAGGAAAGCTTTGGATACATGTTACTCAAGCAAATAACCTCCCTTCCAAAGAAACACATGTCCTCTATTCCACTCAAACGATATAATTTTGAGCAAAGTGGGTTTTTAGCTAGGAACTCATTCTTTAATCGTCCAATATCCTTTCTTTCAAGCCAATAATTCCTCTTTGGAGAAGATTTTCTCTACGTCATGGAGGTTGGAAGAAGATTTTCCCTACGTCACTAGTATGGGAGAACTTGTCCAACTTCTTTTCTTTTTACTCTCTCTTTCTCCCAGCGACTACAATGGATCCGGCGGATTCGGCGTGTACACTAACTAGTTTTTCAAGGTTCAAGTGTAGGGTTTGAGTCTACGATGGACAACACGAGTTGCCATTAATTAA
>JAPKLW010000177.1:64067-75548 GCA_026898455.1 Plectranthus barbatus
TCATTAATTAATTTGGCTTATGACAATCAGCCACAATTAATTAATCTCTTGTTTCCTGAGTAATACCACTCACTCCTTTTCACTTATGCCTGAATTAAATAATTCAACCTGCAGGGTTTAGCATAATGAACCTTGCGAGCTCCTCAGGGAATGTCACCATCCTGAAACGGATATGCTTACCTAAACGTCCAGACTAAGCAGGCCACACACAAATTGCCAACACCCAAAATACGGGTATAAGAGTACATGTAAGACTCGCCACCATGGTAAATCAAAGTGTGGTCAATCTGTGTGTGCCCCTTATCCTTCAGTTATGTTTAAGATCATAGTAAGTATGTTAGGGATCTGGCTCATTCATATGTCAATGAGAATGGCACATCCCACTGTTGATCCCATCAATACATAACCATGTACCGACACATCAAGTAGCTAGGATAAGCCCACTTATGAACCGATGTGCCGCAGCTTAGACAGACAGCCTATCCAGGGACCGTCTCAGCTGTGATACTGTTTATATCTCGCTAGGTCAAACAACTCATATGATCCTCTGTGATCTCCTACACACCATATGGTCATCCCTATAGGCGAGATAATAGGATATTATGGTTCGTTGTATGTTTGTTATATCAGACAGCGAGCATTGTTGCAGCAACATATATGAAGACCAATGTACAAAACACTTAATCATATATGCTTTCAGTATATAATCCCAACATCAAGTTGAAGCTAGATGAAGCTGCCGGAAAAGAAAGAGATAGACAAGTTAATGCTTGATTTTGGTCAAGCTTTTAGGTTCCGGTTTAGGGTTTAGGGTTTAGGCTTGTGCTTGTAATATTGTATTAGAATTTTGAGAGATAAATTTGAATGTGATATCGATAAAATCGAATTATTGAGACTCACTTCAATTTTTCATTACGAGAATCTAGACCAATTTTGTTGCAAGTGTCAATTGGAAAACAAGTGGCGTTTGAATTATTATTTTTTCGCAGAAATAATATTAAATTATTTTTTTATTTAACTAAACCGAATACTAAAACAATAATTATATTTCGAATTCAACAGATTCGAACCCTTCATATATATTTCGAATTCCACAGATTCGAAATATTAAAACATTAATTAATATGCTTAAACTTATAATTCTACTAATATACTTATATTTCAACTAATAAACTTATATTTCAACTATAATTCATACTTAGACTTATAATTCTACTAATATACTTATAATTCAACTAATATACTTATATTTCAACTATAATTCATACTTATACTTATTGAACTTACATCTTCCGTCAATTCGGTTTTGGGGTCGATCAAAGGGTCGAACCACAACTCCTTAGTCAACTCAATACCCGTTTCGGGCAACTTCACAAATGCACCCGTCATTTTCATGAATGCTAAGAACTCATTCATTAAAATGTGCCATATTTCAGCTGGTGTCCGCGTCCGCCTAGTAGACCTTACAGCGGTGCTTTGAGAACCGTGAAAAGAGTGGCCCTCGAACAACTCCTTCACCCAATCCTTCACCTGGGGCCATATGGCTTGCTCCAGCCCTCCAACAATTCGCCGAACGGTGTCATCATCAAGGCGTATTGCTTGCGGTGGTGAAGAAGATGTGTGTCCGATCTAACATATATATTAAAATATTTATATAGTAATTTAAAAGGATCATAATATAAATATTATTATAAAATAAATACCTCTAATAATGGCTCCGACGATAATGCAGCTCGGGGTCGCTTCGCCGACGATTGTGGAGGTAGAGTACTCTCCTCGATTGGGATGTCGAACACTAATGAGGGTTGTGGTTGGGATGTGCTCGGCTGGGATGTGCTTGGCTGGGGGGGCATAGGCTGGGAGGCATCCGGCTGGGAAGCTCCACGTCGGGAGGTGGATCTCCGAGATCTGGACGGCCTCGATGAAGGGGACTTCGGGGTCCTCGTTGATCCCCGATACGGGATGTATCTACGTAGCAGCAGATGATCATGTTCAGTCAAACTTATCCAGTAGTCCGATTTGGCATTGACATCCGTCGGCTCTAATGTGATCCTGCATTCTAGTTGAAAAAAATATAAATCACTAAATAAATTTACTTTTAATTTAATCTTTATGAAATGATTATAAATATTTTTACCTCTTGATTGAAATAATGTGTGAAGTTAGCACCCCGTTTAAAGATCGGACTCCACCTCAGGCAACGAGGGATACATATCTTTTGTTTGACCGGTTCCGCAACCAATGTAGCCAAGTCCGGGATAGCCTCATAAGACCATGCCTGCAAAATAATAAAAAAATCATTAATATTATGGATTAAAATTAATAAATTCATTAAATTGGATAAAATAAACTTAGGTAATACCTCCAATGTCCAAATAGGACCATATACATGCACTGAGTTAGCACCCTTCTCCGGATTTTTTACCTTCACCGGATTTTTTACCACAACAGACATCTGATGTAGTAGGACGCTGTAGGACCAAGTGCCCCAAGGAAATAATTTCCATTGCTCTTTATTATCTACGAGTGAAACGATCCAAGTGTGTAGAACTCCTCTCACATCAAAGCATGCAAGCATCCGGTATACAAAGAGGATCTCATCAATCTTCACGTAGTCATCGGCTGAGGGGCTAAGTTCAATCCTCGGGTCCTTGAAATCCTTGTGCAATTTGTCCACGGTGGGCAACTCAGTATAGTAATGAAGACAAGAATCATCTACAACAGTGTACTCCTTATTCGGGTCAAAACCCGAATCACCAAATCGTAGCCCAGTCACCAGAGCAAACTCTCTTGGTCTAAATCGAATATTTTGGTTTCCCACACGAAATCAAAGCTCATCCACAGCTCCCTCTACTTCAATTTCTTGGGTAATTAATGCCCACAAGGCATTAACTGTTCTTTTGGACCAATTCAAGTCCAGAAAATGCTTGAACGACCCCTCACGAAATAAGTTAAGAGTTTCAGGGCCAAAAGCACTCAATCGGATTCGGATATCCTCCAAAATATCCTGGGTGTAAACAGTAGGGGGTTGTGATTGCCCTCACAATCCCGGTCTGATCCAGCTCCAAACCTATCACAAGGCAATTTTAATAATAAGAACAATAAATTAATTAAATAAATATAATTAATTAAATAATAAATTAATCAATTAAAAAATTAAATCGAACTCTCGCATACACGGATTTTACCAATGAAAAAAAATTAAATTAATTTATTTTTAAACAATTCGAACACTCGAATTTTGAAAACAGAAAATCCGAATATGCGAATTTGCACAAAAATAATAATTAATTATTTAAAACAATTCGACTCGAATTTTGAAAATAGAAATCCGAACACACGAATTATCACAAAAATAATAATTAATTATTTAAAACAATTCGAACACTCGAATTTTGAAAACTGATAATCCGAACACACGAATTTTCACAATAATAATAATTAATTATTTATAACAATTCGAACACTCGAATTTTGAAAAATGATAATCCGAATCCTCGAATTTTCACAATAATAATAATAAATTAGTAATTTTAAAAAAAACAAAAATAAAATGCATATTTACAAAATAATTTAACCTATTTTTTTAAAAAAATTCAAACGACCCGAACATAAAAACGCCCCTAATTCATATTTCACACCAAATAAAATACCCTATTAATAACAAAAAAATTCAATAATTTAAACATAAATATAAGGAATAAACAAAAAGCAGCATAAACAAACACAAAAACAAAAAGAGCATAAACAAACATATTCAGGAATTGCGAAACATATTTCCAACCAAAACAAACACAAAAAAAAAAGATTGTTAAAAAGTGTACCTGATTGTTTTCGCCCGACATAATTTATGTGGTGGTGTGGTAAAATTCGGATGCAGCTACACTCGAATCCGAAAATTCGTGTTCTCGCGCAGGAGAACAATGGCAGACGAGAGAGAAAGAGGGGTGAAATCTGAAAAGTCAAAAGTCAAAAGTGAAAAGTGGGATAGTGGGGGTAGGTCGCCTAATAATAAATGTTTATTAAACTCAACCGTCATTTTCATGAATTTTTTTTTGGGAGAGTACACCCTTATTTTAAATTATTATGCATTTCAAAAATTTAAAGTTTTATGTTTTATTTGCAATTATTTTGGCGAAATATGTTATAATTGCAAAAGTTAAGAAATGTTTTGTTAATTTTTTCAATAAAACCTATTAACATAAAAAAAAATTTATTTTTTTTACGAACAAGATTACAATTTTAAGATTTTTGTCAGATTAAATTGACTAGAAATAAATTAAATTGACCGGTCATATTAAATTCACTAAAGAGAATAATGTGTAAGTGTCATATATTTATTTTTACAGTCTTTCCAGCTACAATTTTCATTTTTGTGTCAGATTAAATTGACTAGACATATTAAATTGAGTAGAGAAAAAATGTGTACGTGTTGGAAAATTGACTAGTCAGATTAAATTCACTAAGAGAAAAATGTGTTTTTAATCATATATAGAGTTTGGCTCTCCGTCAATACGGGTAGATGTGTATTGTCACTCAATTATGGATTCATTTACTTTGAGATTTTCTTGGGAGAGCACTGATCCAAACAAGCCAGATTATGTGTGGGGTGATGTTCCACACCACCTAGATTACTTTCAACTCATTCAAAAAATCATTGAAATTACGGGTTGGAATCACTGGGAGTGGACCTTGAATCTGAAAGTGTTCGTTCTCCAAGGAAATGAGTCAATATTCTTGGACCTTCATGAGGGGAACATCCAAATCCTTCATGAATACAAGATTTTAAAGCCGGGAATTTCTATTGGGCGTACACCCGTGCCCGTGGATCACGGAGGTAGTAGCAACCATGTACAACAAGCACATGAAGATGATGATGAAGATGACGATACATGGTGTCCGAACAACAGCGAGGATTTCGAAGACGATGAGGAATTATATGTGCCGGAGACAGATATTGATTCTGACGAGGGAGAAATTACTTTTTCCACAAGGGAGAGACATGTCTTCGACGATATTGGCAATCCGGATCGTTACAGGACCGATTATTTTGACGACATGCCAGTAATTTGGAACAATGATGTTCAACAAATAAAGGCTGGTACGTATTTCAAAACTAAGGACCAATTGATTTATGCTGTTACTGCATGGTCTCAATCAAAGGGTGTTCAATACACCACCAAGATGAGCTCCCAAACCACGTGGGAGGTGAAATGCAAAGAGAAGGATGCAAATGGTCCTCCGTGCCAATGGAAAGCTAGGGCAGTTTATGACAAACCTTCAGGGGGGTGGAAATTGAACACGTGGACGGAGGACCACAACTGCTCCGGAAACAATTTGGCTGTCAATATTACGGTGAATCTCATAGCCAAACTCATTCTTCCCCACCTTCAAGTAGATCTGGAGTATAAGGTGGCCAACGTCATTGTCAATGTTCGTGAAAAGTGGAACGTGGACGTTGGGTACAAGAAAGCATGGCATGGCCGTCGAAAAGCGTTGGAGGCTCTCTACGATGATTGGGAAACCAACATCCGTGAGCTGCCGGGGTTCATGGCAATCCTATGCCAACACAATCCGGATACGGTTGTGGTATGGAAGTTCCTCAAGAATGAGAAGCACATGGCGCAGAGGACGTTCCGGTATATGTTTTGGGCATTCGGTGCCTGCATCGCCGCGTATCAGCACACACATCCAGTGGTGATGGTGGACGGAACGCACCTGCGTGGGTCGTATAAAGGGAAGTTGCTGCTAGCTGTGACCAAGACAACCAACAATCACATAATTCCACTAGCTTACGCCCTCATCGATGAAGAGTCCACCCATAGCTGGAGATGGTTTCTTAAGCACCTGCGCCTCAACGTTCTAAAATCAAGACCGACGTGCATCATATCAGACCGGCATGCCGGTCTCCTTGCTGCATTTCAGTCATACTTTGAGCGTTTTCCTGGAGCTGGATGTCATCGATATTGTCTTCGCCATCTTCGATCTAATTTATTGGATAAGTTCAAGACGAGTGGCCTCAAACAAGTTTGCACCAGGATCGGACAATCATTTGATGGGAAGGAGTACAATAAAGCTTGGTCTGATTTGTGGGATATGAACCGTGCTGCATATGATTGGTTGCAGCGTCATCCAGCTGACAAATGGACGCTCTACGAGGACGGAGGGCATCGTTGGGGCAACACGACAACTAATATCGCTGAGAGTTACAACAATGCTCTCTAAGGTTGCCGCTTCTTGCCTATCCGAGCCATCGTAGAAGCCACTCTAGAGAAGTCATCGAAGATCTTTGCGCGTGCCCAGAATAAGCTCAGCACTTGCAATACTGCACTTCCCCCTTACCAACATGACCGGTTCATGAAGAGTCGATTGAAGGCTAACGAGCATGTGGTAAGATTGTACAATCCTGCTAGCCAGGTTTACAAAGTGGTCAACATCTATACCACAGAACAAGGTGAGCGAAGACAATCTTTTTCTGTCCACTATCCACAAAAGTCTTGTTCTTGCGGGGAGTGGCAAGCAATGCGGTTCCCTTGCTTTCACGCAATTTCCGTTTCTCAATTAAGGGGGGATAATCCACTTAATTTGGTGCATCACTACTATACCATTCAAGCATGGTTGGAACAGTTCAGTGGGGGCTTTTATCCGATTCCTGGAAACTCACACACTGTGAATCTTGGATGGCGTCTCAAGCCGAATCCAATCCGTCTTGCACATGCAAAGGGCCGACGTAAAACACAGTGCTACCGAATGAACATGGATTATCAAAGTCAGACGAGTGGGGGTGGAAGAAAATGCACTAGATACGGAAATCATGGTCATATTGCAAGAAAATGTCCTTATTCTCATCCTCCATCAGATAGGCTGCCAATTCATCGTATTTACAATGCCAATGCTACGCGCGATGAAGAATACAATGTTGATGAACACTTTGGTGGTGATGCTGACGAAGACTACGATGGTGAGGAGTAGAACTTTGTCTTTGTATTTTTATTTTATTATCTTTAATTCAATTTCATGTATTTTAATTTGATTAAAGTAGAACAATTATTATTATTATGAAACATTGCGTTCGCGATGAAGAAGAAAAAAAAAGTAAAAACGTAAAAAAATAAAATTAATATAAATAATAACAATATAATAATATAAAAGAAAGTGTTTCGAATGTGTCAAATTCGAACCCATTAAAAATTCAAAATTTCTACTGGGTTCGAATCTGACACATTCGAAATGCCTAGTTTTGTCCACATGCTAGGGTTTTTTTTTAGGGTTTGTCCACATGATTAGGGTTACGGACATTTTGGTAATTTTTCCGAGAAGAAAGCACCCTAATTAAAAAAAAATACCTTTGTCAATTTATGGGGTTATAGAAAACGTAACTGATATCGAATGATGTTGTAATGAAATTAACATAAAGACTCGAAAGTAACTTATCCTAGGAAAGAGAGACACACTAGTTCTCAAATCTTTGGTTCAACTGATCTAGAATTAATCATTATGCATGCTTGTATGATAAGATTGGCCGGGCGGGGAGATATATATATATATATATATATACGTCCTTGCCTTCCACCCACCAATATTGCTTTATTCTTCTCTTCCATGTCATTGTCCCTACTGGCTACTCCATTCCTTCATCTCCTCTTCTTCTACATTCATTCTCTCTCTCTCTCTCTCTCTCCCCATTCCATTCCATTCCATTCTTGACATCTATGCATTGCTAATTAAAATTCCACAATGCTTACCATTCGCTCTTTCTTCTCATCTCTCTTCTTTCTCCTCTTCCACTTAGGCTGCTTCACCTTCTCTTCCAGTTCCCGCCACCACGACGCCGCCTCCTCTCTCTTCAAGAGAAAACGCAAAACCACCGTCTTCTCCTACCTCAACCGCCTCTTCTCCTCCTCCCACACTCCGCCTCCGCCACCGCCACCTTCTGTCCCATCCCCGTCATCCTCCACACGCTCCTTACGCATAAACCCGCCCCTCATCGTCCCTCTCACGAACTCCACCACGGCACTAGGTCTAGGCATAGGATACGACGTCGTCGACATCCACCCATGCTCCGTCTGCGGCGAGATCTTCCAAACCCTTCCATACCTTCAGCTCCACCAGTCCACGAAACACGCCGTCTCCGAGCTCATCGACGGCGAGAACATCGTACGGATCATCTTCAAGATGGGCTGGCCGGAGAAGGCCGCCGCCCCCACCATCCACCGCATACTCAAGATCCACAACACCCCCAAAGTCGTCTCCCGCTTCGAGGAGCACAGAGAGTCCGTCAAGTCGACGGCGGCCAGCGACGAGAGATGCGCCGCCGACGGCAACGAGCTGCTCCGATTCTACTGCACCACTTTCATATGCGGCCTGGACTCCAGCATCTGCAGCCACCAATTCTGCGGCGCGTGCGGGATCATCAGATACGGCTTCTCGCAGAAGCTGGACGGAATCCCCATGCTCCCGACCAGCTGGAGGGCTCACGCCGCCGTCCCGGACGACGTGGAGGCGGAATTCAGCTTCATGCACGTGAAGCGAGCTTTACTGGTGTGTCGGGTCATTGCAGGTCGGGTCGGGTCGGAGTTGGATCACGGGTTCGACTCGTTGGTGAGTCCGGGGTTCGCGGACGAGTTGTTGGTGTTTAACCCTAGGGCTGTGCTTCCATGCTTTGTCATAGTTTATACCGTATAATATTATTCTCAAAATTAATTATAAAATTCTCAATCCAAATAATAAAGTAAGTGGACATGAATATGTACATTAATGATGTGGTTGAAAGCTATGATTTTGTAGCATGTGGATTGGCAAAATTGCCTATTAAAGCCTGCTAGCAGATTTTGTTTATTTGTTTTGCTTTTTTATTTTTATTTTTAAAAAAAAATATTTTGGAAGTATGAGTTAGAGGATTTAATTTGGAGGTAAAATGAGTGATTAGTTGTGGTGATGTGGTGTAAAGTGAGACATCAAGTGTTTAATGAAGCTTTTACTTTTCTTTCTCTCTCTACCACAAAGTGTGATTCTTGAGGAATAAACTTTTGGGTAAAGCTAAATTATTTGATATATATATAGATGCGATAAACCTTTTTCATTTGTTCAGTTTTGTTTCCCCCTTCAACTTTACCAATTTGGCAAAAACTTGCGTTATATATAATACACATCTAAACAGTTTAGGTGAATTTTATTTATATTCAAATGGCTTCGTCCATTCCAAATAGTGGAATAGGGTTTATTAATCCATAATTAGGGTATATTAGATGAGTTTGACTTGGATTAATGAATAAAACTCACCTAAACCGTTTAGGCGTGTCTAACCTGAGACCTTCTCTACCAATTTTTTTTTGTGTGGTAAAAGTGCTTGTTATTGATAATAATCAATAGTTTACGCGTATAATAATATTAGGGTAATTCTAAATATAGCCACAATTTTACTCAACACAGTCTCTTTATTTTATGTTTACAATTTTACCCTTCTGAAAATAATGCTTTTAATTATATAACCTCCTAAAAAATGAATTGTTATGATTATTAAATGAATTGGTAAAGATTATGGGTTTTAATTTGCTTGTATTTCCGTTGAATAATGGAGGATTGTTTCCTTATTTCTTCGAATAAAACTTAATTGTTTTATTACAATATTTGTTTCTTGCAGTACTCTTTTAGTGAAGAACTGAGAAGAAAAAAATTATATGAAAACTCAACTGAGAGTTTAAATATATAGAAATAGAATGCAGGAAACCACGGAATGTTTTACGTAGAATATATGTAGACTGTAGATTTTTAAAGATTTGGGGGCTGCGTTGGTATTTAAGAGTTAAGGGAATGAGACTATATAAATGAATGGAGTAATTTTTATTTTTAAATATGGGCTAGAAGGATAGAAAAATAATATTATACAAAAAAATCAATTTTTTAAATGTGAACATGGCTACATTGAGAAAAATTGTGGCTTTGTTTAGAATCACCCTAATATTAAACTAGTTATTAAAAAAATACGACAATGTGATAATAGCTATCAACAACTCTACTACATTTATATTTATATATATACTAAAGCAGAATAATGACTAAAAACTGTTCCCGCCAGAATTTTTATATATTTCATCTTTATTTTATTTATTATTTATTTTATTATAATAAAGATGTACACAATTATAAAATATAATAAATCATATTTATCACGTTTTGTTTAACATACATATGTCACTAAATTTATTAATATTTTTTTAATTTTTATTAAATTTATATATATAGTTTGACGTATAATATATAAAATAATTTATATTAATATATATTAAATGTAGTATTGATGAATAAAAATGAATGAGATTTAAAAATAATCGCTAAAAATGTTAGGATATATAACTTTGTTAATTATATTATAATATCATAAAATAAGACATTATATATTTAAATCGTGCATATCGCGGATGAAAAATCATCAAATCACATAAAGCTTACTATATTTTTTTTAATTTTGCTTTACTTGATATGTCTTTATATTATAATATATACATATATTTCAATAAACAAAACGTTAATTTTTTACTATTTTATCTTATATTATGTTTTAAAATAATATAAGTATAATGCCAAAAAAATAATACTAATATGATTTTAATAGTTGAATTTGTAAATAATAGTAAGAATATAAATCTAAATAATAGTAAGTATATAAATCAGTTTTTATTTTTTGTTTTATTTATTATTTATTCCATTATAATATAGATATACAAATAAAATATAATAACACTATATTGCCATTTTAGGAAAATGGAACAAACAAAAAAGGAAAATGAGACTACTTCAATGAGACAGAGGGAGTATTGTTTATGAGATGATATTTAAATTAAATCACATATATTTTATGTTTGAGATCTTTTTATTTTTATTACTTTTATGTATATAGTATAATATTGAAACTAATTTATATTATTATATATTAAATACATGTAAAATGACTGTTAAAAAAAACTTAAGATATATAACTTTGTTATTATATTGTAATATTATAAAATAAGATATTATACATTTGATTTGCGCATCGCGCGGGTGCAAATCTAGTACTATATTAAAAGAAAATAGTGTCTATTAATTATTCCCGCCAAAATCATTAATTAATTTTGATTTTGGTTTTTTTAATTCTATTATAACATAGATATATAATAAATAACAATAAAAATATAACAAAATTATGTTTGTGACTTTTCCTTTAAAATATTAAATTTTATTGATTTATTAATATGCTTATAAATAATACATATATTATATCATTTATGAGATCATATTTAAATCAAATTTTATAGACTGTGTTTATACTTTTTTTTATTTTTATTAAATTTATATATATATATATATATATGGATGGTCCCATGGTCTAGTGGTTAGGACATTGGACTCTGAATCCAGTAACCCGAGTTCAAATCTCGGTGGGACCTTTTAATATTTACTTACCAAGTATTTTTGGGTTTATATTTTATTTAATGCTGC
>JAPKLW010000177.1:92753-131115 GCA_026898455.1 Plectranthus barbatus
AGAAAAGGCAACAATGCCCTTGATTGAATTAAAACATGTCCTAAAATTAATTAATAAGATAAACAGAACATATAAAGAAACAAACCCAGATTCCAAACCCATTAACATTCAAAAAATTCCAGCCCAACTTCAACTCCAATCCAAAATCATTTCCAGCCCATCTCAAACCCAGACCCCTTACTCGTGACTTGCTCCTGCTTCCCACTCCAGACTTGCATCAGATTTAGATGGTGACAAAATGGAATTAAACCCTAAAAATCCAATCTTTACCCCAACATTCTCTTCTTTCTCACTCGCCGCAGCACCTTCGTCTCCGACCAATTCCTCCAGCTTCCCTACCTCCTCTCCGATAACAAAACCTTCTACAACATTTTATTAATATTATCATATTAATAATAACATATAATTAATATAAAAAATTTATTTTAATATTATTATAATGTATAATGATATTATTACTCTAATATATATATAATTACTAATTTAATATTAATTATTATATCATATAAAATTACAAATTAAAAAAGTGTAGAGAAGATGTAGGTATAGGAATGAAACCCCTCAAAATAGAGAGGAATGGAGATTTCCAAATTTTAAGGAATCATTTGATTCCCGAGGGAATGATACCCATAAACTAAATGGTGGCTTTCGGAATCATTCCATTCCCTGATTCCGAAACCCACCAACCAAACACCCCCTAAAACACAATTATATAAGGCTTGATTAAGAAATATATCTAGAATATGAAAAGAAAATATTTGTAATACTCCCTCCGTCCCGCCAGATTAGTCCAATTTTCTATTGTCGTTTGTTCCATTAGATTAGTCTAATCTATTAAAAAAAACCTTCTCATATAGCTACACTCACAAACAATGATTATCGTGTCCGGTAAAAATGAGATTAATGATAGAGGAGGTAGGAATTATAATTTAACAAAAAAACTAATCATGTCAATGGGACCAGCTAATTGAGTTTCATGCTTACTTCTGTAGAATCTCGAGCTATTGGGGTTAAATTTTTTATGAATTTAAGATAAATTTTAGACAATTTCAATTTGAATGGAATCTGTCGGATATGATTAGTCTAAATTCGATGGATTGACTAAATTAATCAATTATCATTTACATTAATACTTATAGCATAATTATAATGTTAAGATCTATTTTTTAGTATTGATAATCATAACTTTTGAAGTATAATTTAAGTTATATAATTGTATTTAGTGAAAATGATTTTTAATACATAACAAATACATAAAGATTACAATAAACATTAGATTAAAACATATCCTGATATTGTTGCTATTAAAAAATAATATTTTAATTATTTAAATTGATTAATAAAAAATTGTTACACATTATTGAGGGACCGACAACTCGACATTAGTATAATATTATCCGCTTTGGGCCAAATCCCTCACGTTTTTGTATTTGGGCATCTCCATCCCAAAAGGCCTCATACTAATGGAGTTAGGTAGACTCTTATATACAAGAAATCTCTTCCTTCTCTCCCCGATATGGGAGATGGGTTTGCGAAACCCAACAATCCTCCCCTCAAACCCAAGGACCACAATCTCGTGTCCTTCCCCTCGATCACAATTCATCTTGTACCGCCATCAACGAACAGGACCCGCCGCTTGACCACCACTGTCAGGAAGCTTTCGACACAAGAAACTCATTGTATCGAGTTTTGTTGAAGGCATCCTCCCCTTGAACCTTGATTTGTCTCAACTTATCTTGCACCGCCGTAAACCAACGGGACCCGCCGCCTGACCACCATTGTCAAAGAGCTTTTGACACAAGACACCTAAAGACGATCTCCACTTGAATTGAGGGCTTCCAACATCATCTCCAAAGTCCACCACTAGCTCGGTTCCCCGAACCCTGCTCGAACTAGGTTACCACGTGTTCGTTCCACGTTCATCGCACCAATGTGTTAGGGGAGCGACAACTCGACATTAGTATGATATTGTCCGCTTTAGGCCAAAGCCCTCACGATTTTGCACTTGGGAATCTCCATCCTAAAAGGTCTCATACTAATGGAGTTGGGTGGATGATAAGCTTGTAATTTGACTCACTTATCTATATTATTTTCTAGTGTTTTATTTAGTTTTGTAGAGTTTATTTACATATTTTATGCATGAGTCGAGATTATGAGGTATTATACTTGTTATGGTAAGATTTTGCAGGTTCTAGGCCAAATACATTGGAAACATGTACCGAAAGCAGTAGATGTTCAAAGAAATAGTCACAACTTCTTCCACAGATGGAATTTGAGCTAATGCAGCATATAGATAAAAATATATTTGAATTATCTTTCCAATGCAACTGGAATCGGGTGAATCGGAGTTCAGGAGCAAAATTTATGGCCAAAACCTTGAGACTGTGCAGAAGGGTCGAAAGGGGGGAAAATGGCTACGTTTGGAAAAGTGGCAAAAAGTGGAGGGCTTTATTTCGCCCGACATGAAGTCCACGTCAACCGACGCAAGCTCCATATCGACCGACGTGGATTGCTGGAAAAGGAAATTTCGTGATTTAATTGGTTAAATATTATTTTTGGCTCTAGATCCCAAAATACACCTCTACCTTTATATATACCCATATAGCTCGAGTTTAAAGATGATTCATCTTAATTCAGTCATTATTCAGCCATTATTCAGTTTTATTCAAGTTTTTGGAGATTGAAGACTCGAACAACCTTTATTTTTATCGTAAGTTTTTATTATACAATTTAATAAAATATTTCTTGTGTTTCTGTCCATCTTGAGTGGCTAGAGGCCTTAGCGGTTTCTAGGGCTATGTATAATTAATCATGTTTGCATGTTAGATTAATCAACTCAATTTGCATGGTTTCTGTTAGGTGTTGATGTAGAAATCCCACCTTTAAAATTGATGTTTTGATGTGTCAAAACTGTGTACCAAAGTCTAGGCCTTAGAGTTATTACCTCATGTAATCCTTGTATAGGATGATCGAGTTGTAATAGTCTAGGAGAAGAGAACTGTAAAAAATTGTGGAACATTTTTTGAAGTAGAAGTCGTCCTGACAAGAAAAACTGAGCAGAGTAACGGATGCAGAAAACTGTGCAGACAGTATTCCAACTGCCAAGGATTGTATATTAAGAAAAACTGTGGATACAGTTTTTATGAAGAAACTGTCGAGAGGTACTCACAGTTTCTGATCAGGACAGCTCTACCTCTAAGGAATAAGTGAAAAGCAAAGATGCTGATCAGTCATAAAAGAACATTAAAGAAGTCAATGACGAGAAAAGTGGAAACACTCAGTTATGACTGGCGTACAACGTTGTTTGGCGTCTGACACATCAAGTACAAACTGCCCTGCAAAAAGCACGACAATGGTTTAGAAAAGGCAGAGAAGCAGGTCTACTTTACAGAGAAGGATGGACTCTGATTGTACATCCTTCTAAATGTCTCTACCGGCTATTTTCAAAACTCCAACTATAAATAGCTGGAAGATCAGAGACATATAAAAATATGAAATTGAATCAAGCCGTCACTCTGCCGAATTGAAAACTCTAACACATTGAAAGCTCTCAACCAAACGACATTATTTCCGTGATTTATTTATTAAGCACGAGGCATTATTGCTTAAGGAATCTTCTAAGATTCACTATGTGACCTAGTGTGCACGAGGATTAAGTTTTCCGACTTAGTCTATTCTCTTGGCGTTCCTACTTTTCAAGTGAGAACATAACAACCTTCCTTTCTAAAGGTAATAAGGTTATCGCGGGCGTCAGCCGACCAGCTTACATTCTGGGAAGAACTGAACCATCCACCCACCGGAGAAGGAGAAGGGAGGTTTGTCCTCAATCCACTTCCGACGACTACCAGTTCTGAGGAGACTTCAAGGTGGTACCTGGCTTCGAGGAACTGAAGAAGGAGTGAAGAACAACAGCCTGAGCGAGTGCTCCATTCTGCTGTGGACGGTGGCTTCTACAACATTTGACTATAGATCGTGAGGATCGTATCTTCATTACTTAGTGAATTACTGGATTAATTTCCGAAGAGTGGACGTAGGACTTAAGGCTCTGAGCCACTATAAATATCTTGCGTCATTTACAGTTTTACTTATATTGCATTTCATACAGTTCTCAATCGTACTTTGAAACCTTCAACACTTGTCAAAAAGTGTTGAAGCATATAACTGTTGACGTTTTAAAACTGTAAGCTGGTAATTTAACTTGCTGGTTAATCAAAATTGTGTTTTTAAAACTGTCACTAAAAACTGAGTGAAGCTGGATCTGAACTGCCTGCATTTTAAGAGTGCAAATAATTGTCTTTATACTTCCGCTGCACATCATGCGTACTCTGATCTAGGACCAACAAGTGGTATCAAAGCAGGTCGGTCTTTCTAGGCTGTCCTGTTTTGAGTCACTTAAGATCGGATCCATACTTCCTTGCACTTTTAATTGTTTGTTAAGTGTGATTAGCAAGAAGGTTATCTTAAGATAATGATGAATTTTCCAAGCCTTCCCAAGTACAACCCAGAGAAGTTCGAGGTATGGAAGAAGAGATGTCTCATTCAACTGAGAGCACAACATCCAGAGATGGATGAAGTCTTAAAAAAAGGAACCCTGAAGATCCAGAAGCCTAAAATCCAACAAGCAGGAGAAGATGGTCCAGGTGGCCTCGAAATGGTAGATAAGCCACAGGAACAATGGACACTCGATGACAGGAAACGCCATCAGCTGGATCTCATTGCTCAAGAGATGATCATGCAATCTCTCCCACAATCTCTTATGGACGAAGCCATACAGAACAACAACGCTAAAGAGTTATGTGACTGGATCAAAGAGCTTACCAGGGAAACAAAAGCCATGATACGTAACAAGAAACAAATATGTGTTGACAAATATGAATCCTTCCAGATGTTACCCGGTGAAACAATCAAATCGATGGAAGCAAGGTTCAACGCCATCGTCAGTGAAATGAAAAATCTTGGAAGAGAAGAAAAGGTGGATGATATGAACGCAAAAATTCTTTCAAGACTGCCAAAGGAAGGTTGGTTTGTAAAAACCACCAGTTTGAAGACAATGGATCTCTCGAAGATATCAACCAAAGAACTGTTAGCCGAACTTCAAGCCCATGAATGGGATATTCAGATGGTGAACAAAAATGAAGCAGTTAGAACCCCAAATTCAGCAGCAGATGGTGACGCAACATTCTTCGTAAAGAGAGACTTCCAAAGACGACCAAAGAGGCCAGTTTACTTCGAGAAAACTGCTTATCAATCCTCACCAGCAAAGGATGCCTCCACCTTAGTTCCGAAGAAAGAAATTGAATTGTCAATTGCCAAACTGGAAGAACAAATGAGGAACCTAGCTGCACTTCTCGAAAAGGCCAAAGGAAAAGCAAAGGATACTCAGTCCAGCGAGCAAAGATTCACAAAGAGAGAGCCACGCACATGCTATGAGTGCAACTCTCCAGACCATCTGAAGTACAAATGCCCTCTAGTTTCTCAGGAGGAGAGAGACAAACTGAAGAAGGTGTTTGAAAGGAGAGCATCTAAAGCTGTGGCCCAAGCAATGCTCACAAGAACTGAAGTACCAGACGTACCGAACATGATGGTGGATGCTACACGTCTGAGGATGAAAATGTTGAGGAAGCACTCTTGGATTTCATTGTGGCAATAGATGGAGATGCTACCGACGAAGAAGACAGTGCTTCAAACAACAAAATAGTGGTAACTGCTCATCTAACCTCATCTCTTGCATCTACATGCTTTGAAGAAAATTCTAATTGTTGTCGCTTAGATTCAAAAGGTGCTTTACTTGAAAACATTGTGAAAGAGGTTGAAAATTTTCATGAGATTAAAGATGAACTAGTTAGAGAAAATGTCTCACTAAAATTAAAGATTTCATTTTTGACCGATGAAGTCACAAAGACGAGGTCGATTAGTGTGGATTTTGAAAAACTCAAGGATGAACATTCAAAACTTCTTAAAGATTTTGAAAATATCTCAAAAGAATGTGATTCCTTGAAGAAAACCGAACCTGTCAAATATGAATGCACTTTCAAAAGGAGCTCAAGAAAGTTAGATGAGATTCTGAATGCTCAAAAACAACCGTCCGATAAACACAGAATTGGATTCTTTGATCATCAAAATGAAAAGGTCTTGAATGAACATGCATACACGTGTAGGACTAAGAAAACACCCTTGAGCTCTGTCAAAGCCTATTCTAGTCCATGTCATATGTTGGAAAAAGGAAATGTCAATCTTAAAGAGCCAGTTAAGCAAAATGTTACGGCCAAATGTTGGTCAAAAATTGACCTGAAAATGACACCTTGATAGTACACTAACACAGTTCGTAAACTATCTAAACCAACTATCGAAAGAAGAAATGACTTTCCTTCAAATCTGGACAAGCGTAATGTTTCATATGCAAGGAATCCAGTTTTACCGACAAGAACGAATAAGCAACATGTAAATGTTGCAAGGAAGTCAGTTCGACAACCGGATAGAAATTTGAGAAGTTATGATAGACCACAGTTCTATTATAATAATTTTTTGAATAGGAGGAACACCTATTCGAGGCCTGAGTCGAGACAGTTTTACCCTCAAAAGATTGTGATGGCTACCCACCCGAGAACAGTTTCTCGACACTCTTTCCAGAGCAATAGGTTCAGAAAAAGTTCACACACCACATCACTTAGTAGCATGCATTCAAACAACATACATTACTTTAGAAGAAAGGTTGATCATTCACCAAAGAGTGATCTAGTTTCACGAACGGTAAAAGTGAAACAAGTCTGGATACTAAAAGGTTGGATCCAAAAGACTGACCTTGCAGGACCCGAAAGGATACGGGGACCTAAATAACTTTTTGTGTCTTGTAGGGACCAGGTTCTCAAAAGAAAGCAAAATTATGGATATTAGATAGCGGATGCTCAGGTCACATGATAGGAGAAAAGGAATTAGTTAAGAACCCTGAAACATACAAATGAGCATCGATCACTTTTGGGAACAAGGCTCAGGGACAAGTTATTGGAAAAGGATACATGGAAAAAAATGGAATCATCATTCAAAACGTGTCCTTAGTCACCAACCTAAAACATAATGTTCTAAGTATAAGCCAACTGAGTGAGAGTGGCTATATTGATAGGTTTGAAAAATCAGAATGCCACGTCATAGACAAGGTGACTCACAAGACCATCATCAGAGGAATCATGAAAGGAGGTCTTTACATTGTTGATTGGTCCAGTGGAGTAGGGGGAACATGTCTCCTGGCGCACAGTTCCTCAGAAGGAGTAAACTAGTTGTGGCACAAAAGATTAAGTCATTTGAATTTCAATTCGATCAGACATCTGGCAAAACATAATTTGGCTGATGGATGGCCACAGAAGAAGTTCAGATAGAAGGAGTCTATAAAGATTTTCAGCTCGAGAAACAGACAAGAGCCTCGTTCAAGAATATGTCAGTCACAACAAGCACATAACGGGTCTTAGAACTGCTACACATGGATTTGTTTGGTCCAGTTACTCCACCCACAATCGGAAGAAGAAAGTACACATTGGTAGTTGTTGATGACTATTCAAGATATACGTGGGTGGTGGTGCTCAAATCCAAAGACGAAGTCAAAACTCAGCTACCAGAACTGATCACCCATCTTCAGAATGAAAAGGGGGTAACAGTTAAGAGAATAAGGTCCAATAATGGAACAGAGTTTTGTAATGGACCTCTTATGGACTTCTGCGCTGAAATTGGAATCGGACATGAGAAGTCTACTCCAAGAACTCCTCAACAAAACGATCTTGCTGAGCGGAGGAACAAAACACTCAAGGAAGCAGTTAGGACCATGATGGCCGATACCGACCTTGGAAAAGGATTTTGGGGAGAAGCCTTGATGACAGCTTGCTACACGCAGAATCGAAACCTTTATTTTACTCACTTATCTATATTATTTTCTACTATTTTATGTAGTTTTATTGATTATATATATATATATATATATATATATATATATATATTTTATGCATGAGTCTATATTGGGTGGTATTATGCATGCTTTGGTGTGTTTCTATAGGTTTTAGGCCAAATTCACTAGAAAAAACTATTCCGAAAGCAGTGACGTGCAAGAGTAACAGTGAAGAGTTCTTCCACACGAGGAATTCAGGCTATTGGCACATGGAAATGGATAGAAATACGAGTTAGCTTTCCAACGCAACTAGAATCGGGTCAATTGGAGTTCGAGAGAAGAAGTTATGACAAAAACCGTGAGACCGCGCAGAAGGGGCGAGAAATGACAAAGTCTGGAAATTGAAGGACCATATCGATCGACGTAGAATCCACGTCAATCAATGTGGATGTTTCATATCGATCGACGTGGAAGCCACATCGATCAACGCAAATCTGCTGGCACGAAAATTCGATTAAACTCGAATTATATCATATCTTCAGCCCTGGATTTGATAAAATACACATCCACCTCTATAAATACCCAAGTAATTTCAACCCTTTTCAAACCTTTCATACTTTTTCATACCTTTTCATTATCTTAGCATCTAGTATTCAATTTTTAGAGTTTTGAGAGTTGGGAAACATGAAACCCTTTTATTTTCTTGTAAGTTCTTTACTTTTATGCAATTTAATATATTTTGTTTTGGATTTCTATCTGCGATGAGTGGCTAGAAATCCTAGCGGGTTCTAGGGCAATGAATGATTGATCTTGAATGCATGTTTAATTAATTAACTCAAAGTGCTTGGTTTTGAATTCCTGTTTGAATTGTTAGGATCTAGAATTAATCGTATCGAAAGATAGCATTAAGTCTAGGTTTATAGTCATTGATCGAAGGACTGAAAAGTGAAAATTGATAACAGGAAAAGGAATTTGAATACAATTAAAATATCTATCCTAAGGGAAGATAATAATTGTAGGGATTAATCTGTGGAAGTATAAAAGGTTGATTATTACTGTGTTATGGAGGCCTCACATTCACATATTAGTAACCTAGACTATAATTGTCTGACCAAGAAGTTATAGTATTTTTATGATTTCCCACCTATGCGAGTTAATTGATTTGCATGTATTCTGATTGATTGTTCACCCTAGAATCTGTGTTCCTTTAAACTTGATTTCAAAACCTCTTTAAATTTCAGTTCTGTTTTCTTTATTTTCCTAAAAAACCAAAACCCTGATTTTCTGTTTACTCAAAAAATGAATCTTAGAATCATAGTTAGTACATATGATAATTTCCCCACACAATTCCTTTGGGTTCGACTTGAGTTACAAATTTTATTTGCCACTGTTGCTATAATTAATCTGTAGATTTTACAGTGATCATTGTCACGTGATTTAATCTCCTCAGGTAAAAAAACACAAAAAAGCGGGTAGCATCTTCTTAAGTACAACTGCGCTTATTCCCGGACTTAAACAAAACTCCATCAACCCCGACTTCTTCATTGTTATTTCATGCAGCCTCTGAAATGAGATGGATACACAAGTAGTCATACTACAGTTTCAGAATATTTTGAAATGGGTTACCTTTTTGTTCCAAAAAATAAATAAGTATTTTATTCTTTATCACCCTCATCGAAATTATATCATCGAAGCATAGAAATATGTTTGTGTGAAGTTGAAAGAAAATTTGAAAAGATAGCACGGTACGATCGTGGCTATAAAGTTTGAAAGTGATGGGGTGTTAGTTGAAAGTGAATTGAAATGATTGTTTGAATGTTGGATAAGGGTGGTTGAAAGACGTTATTGAATAACGTATGATGTTTCGTGTCGAGCCAAGTGCTGACACTGATTGATTTGATGAAAGAAGTGATTGATGGGGTATTTTGAAGAGAAACATATGATTTTAAAAAAAACTTATTAAAGTTGTTGGTTTTGACATTGTGTAGATTCTTTGAAATTGTGATGTCAAAATGATATGTTTGAAACGTATTGCAAGCAGTGTGAATTTTGTGTTAATGCTTAAAAGATGTGTTAATTTGAGCTGAGCTGTAAAAAATGTGGAGAAATTGATTAACCTTGAAGTTTAAATTAGGATGGATTAGGACATGACTAACCGACTGTTGGCTTTAACTGATGAACTTAGAATTATGATTAGAGTTGAGAATAAGAGTGAGATTTATAGATGTTGAAATTGAAATTTTCTCGTGAACTGGAAAATCCAGTAGTTGGTGTTGAGAGTGCAGAATGCACGCAGTGAGCCTGGCAGATGTAGCCAGACTTGAATGAGTGTGTTACTGCGAGGATCTGTTGGACCCTTGGCATAGTGTATCGGAGGACATAATTGCCACCGAGTCATAGAGTCGTGCTCTGTGATGTTGTTTTGTTGACTTTGGAACTAACCGTTTACTAGATGTGGTAGATGGAACCTGTTAGAGACGCGTTAGTTCGCCAATTTCATGAACATCCCGTTTTCCCGAGAGGATAATTCTTTTCTAAATTGGCATATTTTCTTCATTGCCCTAAACTGTTGATTTGTGGCTTTTGATTGTCCTACCCGTTTCAGTTTTGGATTAAACTGAGGGGCATTTTCTTCTAAATATCCGAATCCTCCATAATTGAAATTTGAGTTTTTCGCAATTTGGTGTTACCCAATGTATTTCTTTCCACATTTGTCACATAGTGGAATTATCTTACCGCGTTGGATCTGGGCTGCCAACGTCTCGTATTTTTGTCACGAGACTGGGCAAAATGACACCTTTGGTTATTCCAATGTTCCTCTGATCTTTAAGCAAGTGCAATTACACCTTGTTCCCATTCACTTTCATGATTGTTAACTTGTTCCTTTTGAATCAAGTATGTTTACTTCTTACCTATTTTCCTTGTTCTCTTGAATATGAACAAGTTATTCTTGTCCCTTCCTCCAAGGATGCTTAATTATGTTTGTGATTGTTCCTAAATATGAATTATTCAAGACGAGCATGCCCATGTATTGATACTTTGGACGTTGATATGCCTTTTTGTTCAAGCATGCTCAATAGTGTTGATCCTTAATAATTTATTCGACTGATTCCTTGATTTCCGAGAAGACATGCTATTTGTCAATCTTATTATTGAGATTCCTTCATGACATTTCAATTATTTTGATCGTTTCTTCTAATTCGAAGGAAGCATATCCTTTTTATGGATTATTGACATGTCTATCTCCAATCGAGCATGTGTAACTACACTTCCTCATTACCTTCTTGATCATTAAATTATATCCAATTCTCAGGCATGCTAAATCGAATTCGTTCTCATTCGTTTTGGTTAAAATCAAGCATGCGTATTTGAACCTCCTTGATGTCGAGTATACCATTTCGTTAAGCATGCGAAATTTTATTTTGGTTCAATTCGTTACTTAAATTATATTTTTGAAACAAGCATGCAATTTGTTGCCGGTCCTCTTTGGTTTCTTGAATACAACTATGATATTCCTTGTTCGAAGTATGTCTAAATTGAAGTACATTCTTCATCAATTCAATAAGTCGATTATGGTCAATTCCTTCAATTTTTAGGCACTTACAAACTGAGGAGTACCCTAATAAAAAAAAAGTAGAGAATTCAACTCGGGGTCGAGTTTAAATCAGATAAAGTTAATGAATCGATAGACTGTGTAGTGATAGAGGCGTGATTTTATAAATGGATTGATTGTCGGAAAACAAAGCAACAATCCTATGTCGCGAAGAAAGGTTATAATTCCATAGTCGGAGAATGAAGAATCTTTTGTATATGGGTTCCGAAGGAGGCAAGGAGTACCGGTCATTTCAGTGTTGCGAATCTCCAGATTACTATCTGAGACTGGAAACTAGAGATTTCTAGTATATTAGGAAGTGAGGAAAAGGATGAGATAACAGTCAATGATGTACTTATTGAGAAAAGATTGAAGATGTATTCCCTAATGAATTACTGGGACTGCCATCAGTCAGGCAAATAGAGTGTGTGATCGATTTAGAATCAGGGGCGACATCAATTTCTACAGCACTTTATGGCACTCAAGGAGTTACAAGAGTTGAAAGTACAGTTGCATAAACTCCTAGACTTGAGACCTCGACGATTTTGTGTTGGTATTTATTGACGAGACCTTATATACTTGGAGAAGAAGAAGGAATATGAACAACACTTAAGAACGGTATCGCAAATTCAAAGGAATGTGAAGCTATAAGCTAAATTTAGCTAGAGCACCTTTTGGTTGAAGGAAGTAACACTTTTGGGTTACATCGTATCAGCTGATGGCGTCAAGATAGATCCAATCAAGATACGGACGCTGATAGAATGGAAAGCACCTACTACGCCAATTGAAATTTGCAGTTTTTCTTGGATTAACAGGCTACTACTATAGGTTTATTGTAGGTTTCTCGAAGATTGCTAAGCCTATGACGCGATTACTTCAGAAAGGCACGAAGTTCGAATGGACAGAAAAATGCGAAGAATTCAAAGTTGAAGCAGCTTTTCACAACCGCGCCTATCTTGGCAGTGTCAGAGTCAGATAAGAATTTTGAGGTGTACACGGACGCATCCAAGAATGGACTTGGTCGAGACAGTTAAGACCGCACGAGGTGAATTATCTAACTCATGATTTGGAGTTAGCAGCCGTAATCCATGCGTTGAAGATTTGGAGGCACCATCTCTATGGAGTTAAATGTGCCATATTCACACACCACGAGAGCTTGAAGTTCTTCTTCGAGTAGAAGAATCTGAATATGAGGCAGAGGAGATGGCTTGAATTGGTGAGTGATTACAATCTAACGATAAACAATTATCCATGCAAGGCAAATTCAGTAGCCGACGCCTTGAGCAACAAAAGGAGAGGCACAATTGGATTGTATGCTGACAAGAGAAGACAGTTTAATCAGAAAATTCAATAAACTTCATCTTTAAGTGATATCAATCTCAGAAAGAAAGGGATGTGACGTAGTAACATTGACTGTCGTGCCAGATTTAGGAGAAGGGATCATTGAGGCACAGAGGAAAGACATGGATATAGAGAAGTTATGTCAGAAGATCAGAGTCAAGCCGTTGGGCGAATATAGAGAGGCACCTGACAACGCGTTAATGTTCAGAGACAGAATTTTGGTGTCGAACAGTGAGGACTTGAGGAATGAGATCATGAGTGAAGCTCAGGACACGCCGTACACCGCTCACCAAAGAAGTACAAAAATGTATCAAGATTGAAAACCAAGTACTGGTGGGACGGTATGAAGAAGGACGTAGTCTTGTACGTGGAGAAATGTCTCACATGCCAGCAAGTCAAGGCTTTACATCAGCGACCGTACGGGAAATTACAGCCGTTAGACATTCCTGAATGGAAATGGGAGCATATCGCCATGGACTTTGTGACAGGATTGCCGAAGTCACAAAGAGGAAATACGGCGATATGGGCTATAGTGGACCGTCTAATGAAAAGCGTGCACTTTTTGCCAATTCGAGTTACGTATGGATCAGATAAGCTAGTCAGTTGTACGTTCGAGAGATTGTCAGACTACATGGAGTGTCTGTAATGATTACGATTGTCTGGAATGTAAAAATATATGTATATATACATCTCGGTTGGATTAGTCGGCAGTAAGAATTTGGAATGCACTTAACATCGGATGATCAAACAGAGAGGATTAATTAGACGCTTGAAGATATGTTGAAAATAGTAGTTCTGGATAGAGGGGTAAGTTGGAAGCCGATTCTACCGCTGATCGAGTTTGCGTATAATAATAGTTATCCGTATGAAACCTTGTATGGAAAAAAAAATGTCAATCACCGGTATAACGGGACAAAGTGGGTGAACGACAAATTTTTGGACCTGACGCTAAAAGAGCATAACTACAGTTCGAAGTTGGAGACAAAGTATTTCTAAAATTCTCACTTTCTAAAGGCATTATTAGATTTGGAATGAAGGAGGAGCTACGATCGCGTTTCGTAGGACCCTACGAGATATTGGAGCGCATAGGCCCAGTAGCTTATCGCTTGGCTTTACCTCCAAGTATGGGTAATGTGCATAACATATTCCATGTGTCACAATTAAGAAAATATGTTTATGATCCAAAGCACGTGATACGTCAGGAGGAGATTGCTTTGAACTCAGATTTGCATTATGAAGAGAGACCAGAAGTAATCTTTGACCGGAAGACCCAAGAATTAAGGAACAAGACGATTACTCTTGTCAAGGTATTATGGAAGCATCATGGACAAGAGGAAGCTACTTGGGAGTTGGAAGAGAAGATGTGGGATAAGTATCTAGAGTTTTTTTTTTTAAGCACCCTAGCAAATTTCGGGACGAAATTTTTGCAAGGTGGGGTGAATGTAATATCCCGTATTTTAATTAAGCAAATTAAAGCTTAATTTATTTAATAAAGGATTTTTAAATTTTACGAATATTTTATTTATTCATTTTTGAGAAACAATTAAACGCCCGTTGAGATTTAGGAATCTAAATTTTGATATCTTTATATCATTAGAATCATTTCGAGAAAGCGAGAGCGACCGTAAAGTCACAATTTTATAAATATTGGACGAGTGCATAGAGAAATAAATTGGAATATTAATAAATGTGATAAAATTCACAACTTGCACTCAGGGAGTCCGATTATAAAATTGAGCTAGGGAATGCTTGGAAATATTATATGGAAGGATAGGAAATTGTCGGAATATTTTTCCGAGGTCCGTATAATTTTTAATTAAATATTGAATTAAATGGAAAACGTAATAAATTTTGTCTCCGAAAATTATGAAATTTTACGGGCAAGACGAGCTCGTCGAGAGAAGCATTTCCATATAATTTTTTATTTATTTCGAATTCGTTAAGGCATGTTATCGGAGGAATTTGTACTCAAATTGAAAAAAGGGAAAGTTATTTTCCATTCCTTCTTCATGAAGGAAGGCGACGCAGCTGCTTCCTGAAATTTCTTGCGTGGGTGCTTGTGAGTGGAAGAGAGGATCGGTGAGGGCGGCGGTGGAGGGCGGTGGTGTTGGCTGGAATTGATCAAAACAAAACATGAGAGCTGCTGTTTCATTCTTGTCGTCGTTCACGCGGAGAAAGAGAGAGACGGTTAGCTTGTGTGCATTTCAAAACAGAACAAAATTTCAGCAACATTTTATCATTCATCACCATCCACTTTCTTCATTTTTTTTCGTTAAATAATAGAGAAAGAGAGAGGGTTGCGAGAGAGCTGAGGCGAGGAAGAAAGAAAAAGTGAGAAGAAAACCCCGTTCCGCCGTAGTGCGAACACACCCTGAAACTGCCCCTTTTCTGGCTGCCACGAGCTACCACCGGAGAAACCATCACCACCTACTTGTTCTTTGTTCTTCAAGGTTTCCGGAAAGCACACCCACGTTTCGAGAGGTGAAGAGACGAGAAAGTTACGAGCTGAGAAAACCCCATCGCCAGTTTTCACCGCCACCTCCAACGACGTCTCTGTCGACGCATTTTTCGGCCAGCACAGACGGAGGCAGGGCACGAAACTATAACCGATCGATTCCTTATTCTTCAAGGATTCCGGGAAGCTATCGCACGCCCCGTGAGGTTGAGTATCGAGTGAGATACGGCTGTGTTACAAAGGCTGTTGATAAGTGCCGCTGCCATAAAAACTGCTTCCAGCCCCCATCTTCATTCGCGTTTTTCAGGCAGATCGGACGAGAATCAGCCGACGACTTCTAAAGACCAAAGCAAGATCGTGTATCAAGGTTTCCACGGCCACCGGAATCACTCAGATTCAATAAGTATCAAGGGAGATACAGTGGCATTTACAGGCCCTGCTGGTAAGTTTTTCAGATACCGTAACCTCCGTCGGAACTTCGTGTAAACGTTGATGGATCCACGTTTGAGCTGTATATTATTGTTCCTTCTGTTGTAGGGAGTTGATTGAGTGCCTGCACCGCCTTTTTAGTCTAGGAAATTCGACGGTTCTTTGGAGGAGAAGTGAAGTCGGTGAGCTTCGTATGTGATTTTTCCTTCGGTTGTTTTGTGGTGTTTTTCTTGAGTTTGAAGCTTGTTTCATATTCTTAGATGTTTTAGGAACTTGTTAGATGATTGTTTGGGTGTTGGTTGTGTTCGGAATAGATAAAAATGAGAGTTACAGGTCCGGGTCGCGAACTCGCCAGAGAAGGTGAAGTATATCGACCTACAGGAGGTCGATATACTGTGTGTTCCAGGTCGATATAGCCAGACAGATTTGGGAAATTGTATTTTCTTAACCTGTTTTGATCCGTTTCGAGTTATTTCGATTCATGAGTTTAATACATGATTATATAAGCATGTTTAGGACCTGAATACATGTTGGTTTATGAAACTCAAGGTCGGGAGTTGATTGATTTGGATTAAAGTTGAGTCGAAACATGTTAGTGTTGGAATTTAATTGCGAGATTGAGTTGTATGAAGTATGTGGTTGAAGTTTGTCGAATTAGATCGTCTGTCCTAGTTTATCCATCCTAATTAGTTGTGTTCGATGATTGTTGAAGGTGGGAGATAAGGAAGAAAATTCAATCAGCTCAATTAACGGGAAAACATCTAGTGCATTCAAGTTTTACACCAGGTGGGAATTATTTTCGTACAAAATAAAAATGCTTTTCGTTTTCCAAATGAGTATAAAAATGATTTTGTTTTAAATTGATTGCTATGCATAAATGTTTTATGTTGCATATCTGTTCCTCTGATTGATTCCTATCAACAGAGAGATTGATTATGAGATGAGAACCAAGCCCTACGGGTGCTTGAGCTAGTCTTACTAATCTGAGAAGAATATTATGTTATGAATTATGAGGTTGTGCAGTTGACGTACTGAGACCTTGGAGAGATAAGGATCTGTGTGAATTTATGAAAATTGATCGTGTCTCAACGCTGTGTGTTACTGAGACCTTGTGCACATTTAATGACAGTGGGTAGAGTGGTTCGCTCATTCCCACCTGATCATTGTAACTAGGAGGTGGGCCAGCTTCCAGTTATGAAACATTAAACAGATATGTTAACATGTTAGTTAGCCGGCAAATAAAATGTTTTGGATAACGCGGCTACTTTCAACAAAACCCCGTGTTTATCTGTGTGTGTTGCATAGCATTCATACTTAAACTGTACTTTTCGGGCATATTTCCATTGGGTACATTCGTACTCAGCCCCTCGTATTATTTCTAAAATGCGCAGGTTGAAGAGCAGGGATGGAAGGGGAAGGTGTAAAGACGAGGATGGATTTGTAAAATTTTGAAAGATCCTGTGTTATGCATCGCCATATGCATAACACCACCACGTTTGCACCCACTGCTTCACGCTCTGAAATACTTTTCCTTCCCTTTTGCTAAATCTTTTGAAGAATCTGTTGTTTAACTATCTTTACTTTGGTTATCAAACTTTTACGTACGTGAATGTTAATTTTAAGTTATTTTATGTGTTTATTTTAAATCTTCCGCTGTTTTTAAATTATTATTGATTGAAAATTTATCAACCACAACTGTAGCGCGCCTCGAATTTGGGAAGGCTAATTGGGGCGTTACAGAAGTGGCTCTGTATAAGCTAAGTGTGAAGATTTGGTGTTTTACCATGACACATAGTTTAGTGAATCTTGTTGAGCCTCAGAGTAATCTCACTCGTTTTGTGGCTCATTTACAAGACCTAGCAAGTAGAATCAAGATCCAACGGTTCGATCATTACTAGCCCAAGAATCCTCTCGAACCGATCTGACAACTAATCGAATTGCCCAACAACCGATACTCAACTCAGTTCGGCAATCAAGCCACCTGAGTTGAGAATCGAGATACCGCTTGAGCAAGGCATCCAATAGGATACGAATAGCTCCAGAAGCGCATCATGAGGACAAGATAACAACAAGGACAAAGAGGAAACTTAGGCGGAATTGAACTATGTCAATGCTAAATCAAAAAGGGGAAAAGCTATTTGTGCCACAACTAAGACCTCTGTTGGTCCCGAAATCAGAGAATATAATATGCAGAGGAAGTAAGTTTGATTAGCACTCATTCTCCGAAACTGACTAAAACTCACTTTTGGGTTATAGAAAGTATAAGTTTATGCTCAGAAGTTATTAAGTAAGTTTCACAAGTATACACTTTGATACTTAGATAAGTATTGAAGGTTTTGAAAGTAACTTTGTGAAAACTAAGAATGTTGAAATATAAAGTAAGTATGAAAATGACACAAAATATTATAGTGGTTCGGACTTAATATCCTACGTCGACTCTTCCGAACTTAATCGAGAATCTACTAAGTTTAGTTACAAATCTCCCTACGATCTATGAACAGTCCGTCGATTTGCTGTCGTCACTTGCCTAGGAACTCCTTGCTGACTTAGCTTACAGGTTGAAGTGAGGACGCACCCCACAACCTTCTTCCTGGTAGGTTGGATGTTTACTTGTTCTTCCCAGAACTACGTTTGTTGGCTAACGCCCGTGAGAATCAAAATCCCAGAGTAGGATAACGACTGTTGTGAATATATCTTAGAAAGATATATTCACCAAGAAGTAGCTTAGTCTCGTGCTTTGAACCACGTAGCACAAAATGATTAACTTAAGTTGGAAACTCTAGTCTCGTGAATGGAATCACGGAATAACAGAGAGTTTGAGTAAAAAGTTTTGCAGAGCTTCTGTTTAGCTTTTCATGAGAGTCAGATGAATAAAGTTCGTAACTTCTCTCTGTCGAGTTAGTCTTCTATTTATAGGCAGTCTTGGTCGATATTTGAATTATGTCCATTAGACACATAATTCAAGTCGTTAGAGACATTGAGAATGTCGTCCAATCATAGTCCATACTTTGACTGCTCTGCTCTGAAAAGGTTGTACTTGTCTTGTACTTCCTACATGCTCTTGTCAGATTATGTTTGAGTCAGAGAAATCCAAGTATGAGACATCCTCGTACTGACTTTTACTTAGAATTTATCCGCCTTTAAGTCTAACTTCGATTCACCTTGTGTTCCTCGTGCTTATTGAAGTAAATACCTCCATACTGACATTCCAAGACTCACTATGAGCACCACTTATATTGACTTCTTCTCATAAGTCAGTATGATATACTCTATACTGACTTCCCAAGGTCAGTATAGGTCACGGCCATACTTAGTAAAACCAAGTTTCACGCACGAACACTTCTTCAAATCTCGAGCATTTTTGTGCTCGGTTTTCAACACTTAAGTTCTATTACAACTCGAACAATCCTATACAAGGATTACATGAAAGAACTCTAGAATCTTAGTGTTAAAGTAAGTTTTGACATATCAAAACATCAAATTAAGGAGGGAACTAAACTTAGTTCCTAACCACCTCTTTCCTAACGGATATGAAATGACTCCCCTAGAGTTATTGTAAAGAGGATGATTTTTCCCCCTCTAGAATTGAATAAAAAGAGTTTCATTACAGTTCTTCATTTCGAGTATTTTTCTGTTAAAAATCTCTCATAAAAACTCACCCATCAACATATCTTATAATTGAGATTGAGTTCAAATTCAATCAAATGACCAATAATATTTTTGGATCGATATTGTAAATATCTTAAAATGGTATTCTAAATTCATATTTTAACATTATTTCTTTTTTAAATTATATTTTGATAAAATAGAGTATTATTAGTCTAGGATTTATGGAGATAGTTTTATTATCGATTGAGGACTAGAAAGATAAATTATTAATTTAGTATCTAAAATATTAAAAAACTCTTCATTTAGGACCTAAAAATTATAAAATTCTAAGTTTATTTTTTCAATCTTGCATTAAATTTTTTTTCCTTAATTTTAAATCAAAAGTAACCTATATTTTAGGTTTGAATTTGTTAAAAGATGGAGTCTCTTCTAAGACATGTGTTTATGAGATATTTGATCGTATTTATTCCAACCTTATTTTACAATGAGCGTATTTTGGATGAAAACTAAATGATATATTTTATATGAGTTGGTCTCCTGAGAGACGATCTAATCATTTTTTTTTATTGTGAGACCAGTGGCGGATTTAAAGTTCGAGTATTGTGGGGGCTCAACCTCAATTCTGTAGGGTCGAGATCTTAATTTTTTTTAATAAAAAAAATATACATATAAAAAAAAAAAAATCGACACGCACCGTGGGGGCGGCCGATCCCGTGGGTCTAATGCTAGTTCCGCCCCTGTGTAAGACGGATCTTAATACATCATTTGAATAAGTTAAATACATCATTTCATATTAAAAAATTACATTATTTGCAACAAAGAAATACATTATTTATAATAAAAAATACATTATTTCATTAAACTCGTCTCACAATAAAAATGGTGAAACATTATTTGCAATAAAAAACACATCATTACATTAAATTCGTCTCACAATAAAAATGATGAGATGGTCTCACGTGAGAATTTGCCATCTTATATTTGTACAAACAAATATTTCAATCAAAATGGATAATGTCTTAAAAAAATTGATTCACCATTTCGTATAAATCTTGGCCTTTATTAAAATATATCGCGGTAGAAGGGAGATCACGGAGTTAATAAATTAAATATCCGTGAAAACTGAAAAAATGAAGTTTGAAACGGAGAGGACAAAAAACGACTGCAGGCGGCAGCAATATTCCATCAGAGCTGTCGGCCGTTAACTGTGGTTAGATTCCTCTCCGCAGTCAATCACGGATCCGTTGCTCCCCTGAAATGACGCAAATGCCCTCGCTCTCTTCAAATTTATTGCTCTGTATTACTATTATTATAATCGAAAAGAATTACAGCGAAGAATCAGAGAGCTAGAGAGAGAAACAGTGGAGAAGGAGCCGACGAATCGCTTCCTGCATAAGCCAGCCATCAACCATCTCCATTATTCCTCTCGCTCTCTCTCACTAGTTTGCGTATCTGCTCGTGTCTATGGAGGAGAAACTCAGAGAAGCGAGCATATAGTGTGTGTGAAGTGGAGGCCTCGGCTATGGATGAACTCAGCGGACATTCTGTTTGCCTCGATGTCGAGACGATTTATCTCGGTGGAAAGGTTGTATTCTATCTATTTCTCCGATTATTATTTCAATTGCTAACTATTACTTCCAATTTCCAGCCTGTTTTCGCTACTGCATTTTTTTTATGAACTAGAGAGAGGAAGAGGGAGACCGGAATTGGAGCTCTTAATCTGTTTTTGTTGCTTTTTAGACCTGATTTTTGTTTCTGTTTCTAATCTGTGGCACATGACAAATCATTTCATTTTCATTTTCATTCAATAAGTTCTCTCAGTGCTTACGGGAAAGAAATTTGTTATTAACTGTTTGAAATAGTCTCATCTTGTTCTCGGCAATCGCTAAGATGACGTTGTCGTATGTTTTCTCTAAATTGGACTTTCTTGGTTTAAGAGAAGAGTATCGCACAAAACTTAGAAGCATATCCTTCTTTACTGCTGCTTAAAGAATAAGATTGTTTGGATTGTTCTCCTACGAGATTTTATTCTATTGGTTATGCCGATCTTTCTTGTTAGTTTGATTCTTCAATGCCATTAGTAAAAATTGATCATCCAAAGCATCTTGTGAAATATGTCACTTTCTTTGTTTAAATTACGGTTATGAGTACAGGCTGTTATTCTGTCCGTTTCTTTTGCTAGTGGTTAGAAGTTCCCATCATTATATTAGAATTCATAATTGTCAGCATTATAATACTTTCATTTAGTGCCATACTTTTTTGGATGTGCTGTTAGGAAATCTTGAATGATTGCGAACTCAGAATTCTTTTTTTTTTTTTGTTACGATCTTTCATTATTCATCTAAAACATGCAATCTGGAAAAACAAGTGGGTGAGTTCAAATGTCGACTCTTTTAATAATGACAGCGTTAGATGATGTTTACCTTTACCTGGAGGATGATCATTTAAGCAATCCTTTTGACTCTTACGGAGATTATTTTAATGAAATTAAAGCACTCAGCCTACTTATATTTTACCGTTCTCGAACTTCATGATGACTCTTGACTATAGCAATTCTTATCATCCATTATTGATATTCTTGATCAGGAGCATATATTACGAACTGGGAGCGGCTCTGTTTCTGTTATAGTGTATGGGGATCCCGACAAGCCAGCTTTAGTCACTTATCCTGATTTAGCTTTAAATCGTGAGTTCTGAGTTGGCCTTGGTAGTCATTCATTTGGATGTTTGCTTTGCCAATTTCTATGAGCCCATGTTATCTTCTCTTTCTGAAGTTAAATAAACTATTTGCTCTGCCTTTCTCTTCCCCTGTAGACGTGTCCTGTTTCCAAGGATTGTTCTTTTGTCCAGAAGCTGCAACTTTGCTGCTTCAAAATTTCTGTGTTTATCACATCAGTCCACCAGGACATGAGGTTCGTAAATTGACCTAGTTGTGGTTGTTGCCTTATCAATTTTACAGTATATTCATTGCATTGCTATTTATATTTGTACTGAACAGTATGGCTCACATAATATCGAACTTGGGCTCTGGTAAGAGTTCTTGCAGATGGGAGCTGCGGCAATTTGTGCAGATGATCCTGTGCCTTCTGTCAGTGACTTAGCTGATCAAGTTCTTGAAGTTCTCAACTATTTTAAGTAATGTCTACTGAAATTTCTGATGTTGATTTGTGTGTTACTGCCTACTATTCAGTTATGCTGTGGACTTCTACATTTATACTGGTACTAAGTACCATTATAATAGCACATATTTTTATTTGATCAGGCTTGGTGCTGTCATGTGCATGGGTGTAATGGCTGGTGCTTACGTCCTGACCTTATTTGCTGTATGTTGTACCAGGATTCATCTGGCATCATCCTCTTTTTATTATTATTATTATTATTATTATTATTACTACTACTACTACTATATTTTCTGTTACGTGACTGAAATTTACGTAACCAGATGAAATTTAGGGAGCGGGTTCTTGGTTTGATAGTCGTTTCTCCTTTGTGTAAAGCCCCATCTTGGACAGAATGGCTGTGCAATAAGGTCTCATATCTCAGATTTTCAATCAGTATTTATGTCAATGTGATTTCTGCAGGTAAGAACTGAGATCATATTAATTTTTCAGGTGATGTCCAATTTGCTGTATTACTATGGCATGTGTAGTCTGCTGAAGGATTGCCTACTTTATCGGTACTTTAGCAAGGTATTTAATATCTTGTTGTCCATGAATTATTCCCAATCGCACTCAATTTGTAGTTTCGTCTTTCAAGATAGTTAGGTTCTTGCTTGGAAGATGTGAATGAGCAAAGTTTTTTCATGTTTCAGGAAGTTCGTGGCAGTGCCGAAGTTGCAGAATCAGACATAGTTCAAGCATGCAGAAAAGTTAGTCCTTTAAATGCATTTAGTTTCCACTATCTTGGCCACATTACTGCCATGTGCTTTCCTTATATTACGATTTTTTTGTGCTTAAACTGCCACAAATTGGTTGAGTTTTCCAGCTGCTGGATGAGAGGCAGAGCACAAATGTCTTCCGGTTCCTTCAAGCAATAAATAGGTATCAAAGGCTGAGAATTTAAGCACCATGGATCCCAAGTTTCTTCATCATGGCTACTTTTACTTATTCAAGAATTTTACTGGTTTAATTTTTTGTTTGCTAATGAACAGGAGACCTGACATTACCGATGGTCTGAGGAGGCTGAAGTGTCGAACCCTAATATTTGTTGGAGATGATTCTCCATTTCATTCAGAAGCTCTTCACATGGCTGCTAACTTGGACAGAAGATACAGTGCTTTGGTAGAGGTATTGAATGAGCGATCTCAAATTTTTAGTTCTAATTCGAAGTCGCATTCTTGTCAAATAAGCATTTGGAAATAACTGCTCTGAACTCAAAAGATAAAAGATTGTTCATTATCATGTGTGGGATGTTGTTTACTGCATAGGTTCAAGCATGTGGGTCAATGGTCACGGAGGAGCAGCCATACGCAATGCTAGTGCCCATGGAATATTTTCTGATGGGGTATGGTATACACAAACCGAATCATTTCAAGGGCAGCCCAAGGAGTCCACTCTGCCCAACGTGCATTGCCCCAGAACTCCTCTCTCCTGAAAGCATGGGACTAAAGCTAAAACCAATCAAGACACGCATCTCATCACAAAGATAGCACTTGCCGTTTGTAAATTGAAAGGTCCACATAACGCTTTTCTGTTTTCGGTTTTTGTCGGACCATCAATTCTTAGGTGATTGAGGAGGGTAGATGGTAGGTATTCTTTATTGAAGATAGGGGTTGGGACTGTTTGGACTATTCATTCGTTTGTAGTTAGTAATGAAATTTACGAGCAATAAAGAATGAATGGAGGGAGATGGGGTGACTCAAATTATCTGTCATCTATTTGTGTTGTCAATTTTGTTAGAGAATGAAGCCTTGTATAGTATAGGGTGGCAAGCACATGGATCTGGGTTGGCAGTATTCTTTGATGGACAACTGTTCTGTGATAGCTACTCCCTGCCTGCCTGCCTTTATTTATTTTGTTTGCAAGATTTTGTATCAACTACTGACCATATAGTGGAGTAAAACAAAATCATTTAAGAAGGTATAATTGCGTCTGTTTTGGACGTTCCCCTCCTCTTCTTCTTCTTCTTCTTAAACTGCAATATCAGATTCCCTTGCTTTCGAGTTCTTCCATCTAGAGTATAAATAGATCAAGTCAAATCAAGTACCCTTTGACGTAATCCAATATTTAAGTAGATATTCTATATCTATCGCTCACATTCCTTATTCTATGCTTCCTGTCAATTTTTCCTAGTTGGAAATGTGAGCCGAGTCTTAGCATTTATATTTTTAAAGGAAGCTTAAATTCATTAATTCGATAAAAACATAGTCTTGGTCGTATCATTAATATTTTAGTTTTGTATAATTAGTCAAAATAGTAAGTCCACAAATTCATCCTAAACCCAAATGTTGCGTCTCTTTTTAAGTTTAAGCATTTTTTTCCCCTTTATAATAGGCCTAACTTTCCCTCAATTTCTAGTTCTCTCTCTCTTTCTTTACCCATGGCCAAAATGAAGTGTGCACTCTCTCTGTGGCTGCTAGCAATGATCTTGTTGGCATCAAGTTTTCCTAGGGCAACCAACGGTTACGAAACGGTGGCCGAACCCACTGTTGAGCAACGGCCACAGCCGCGGAGGTCTGCGGATATGGTTGTCCAGATTAAGAAGATCAGGGCCCGTGGCAGCGCCGGTGGAACGAGCTCAGCGTGTGCAGTTAATGGAAAATCATGTGGGCGTGGTGCTTATTGGATCACCACTTTCTCCATTTTCGTTGGTTTCTTCATGTATCTGTAAAGGCGTGAGATGTGCATGCATGAATGTTGATATTTGTAGATAAGCTCAACTCACTTACTTGAAAAAGTAGATATTAAAAAAGTGAAAATTTATAACCAAGTTTGGTGTTTGTTAAGAGTTGTGAATTGGTTTGTAACTTATTCTTGGCTTGTCTTTTTCATGCATATTTGATATTTGTGATGAAGTGAGCAAGCATATAGATATAATATATGCTCTCATATTCAATATTGTGATGAAAAAAAAGTAATCTATTGCGTATTGATTTATATCTCGTTCTTGCGTGAAGTGTTATTTAACATAAGGTACTACTACTATCTACACTATACACGTCTCTTTGCAAACAAATCGAAAAACTATAACCACGACGAAAAATAAAAACTTTAGTCTCGTGTACAGGTGTAATGGAATCCTATTATTTTGAGTAGTGTTTTACCTAATTAGTTTTATTCGATTATTATTGAATCTGAGGTTTCAAACTCTTTTATCGAATATTTCAAAATTTCCGAACTTAATTGAGTCTTAATCTAGTCTAAACGAACTTTTAAAATTTAGTTATATTTAAAATTTATTATATCTTGTAAAGAAAAAGTTATTTATTACAAAAATTATATCATTTTCATATATAAGTTCAATATTTTCGGTATAACTACAAAGATATATCATACATTTTAGTCTTCAATTATAAAATTATTAGTGTTTTAAAATTAATATTATATATTTCATATTAATTTTAGCCAATAAACTTGCAAGTCTATTAATAAAGCTTAAGTTTAGTTCGTATAATAAACGATCTTCACTAAATAAGTTCGAATAAATTTCTATCGAGTCAAGATTTGAATAGTTCACAAATAATTAGATCCATTTACAACACGCAAATCACCAATTATTAATAATTCAATTTTCCATTTAATTGAATTTTGTTTCCCAAAGTTTATCTGTGAATTAACGTTATTTTGCTTCTATATTTAAATGTATAATATAAAAATCAAATTGTCCCACGACGCCCATCTAAATGTCTCATAAATCACTTGAGATTTTTTTTTCTTCTACTTTTAATGTTTCATTATTAAAATTATTAATTTTTATTTAATATTAATTTATAATCTTAATTTATTATAATTTAAATTAATTTTATAAATTCAACGGTAAGATTCATTCCACTCAATTAAGGTATATAATATTATTTAGTATTATTTTTTAGTTTTTAACTAAAACTTGATTAATTCATAACTATAATTTATATTTTTATAAAATTGAGACCAAGTGAAATACTATTATGTCATTTAAATAAATAAAAAAAAGTGAAACAGTATTATGGGAGAGAGGATTTGATGGGCTGGTAAATTAGTTTCTTCCCTTCATGCCTCCAACTCCACGCCCTAAACCTACCCTGCAAATGGCGGAATGCAAACCCTTTTCCATTGTGTCTCCATATTGGAGAAAGCACTCAACCAATTTAGAGAGCGACGACCACCATGTTTCCTTGCCAAGCTTTCTTCGGGGCGGCGATCACCGTTGTTTCTCTTGTTCCACCCGTAGTCGTACTTCCCCAGCAGCTCTCCCTCTCTCCTCTCCGCCTCCTCCTTGCTTTTCGTCTGATAAAACAATTCAATAAAACAGTTGATTCATGGACCAGGGTATGTATGTATATATATATATATATATACTCACAGCAGGCAGTCTCTGGAGAAGAGGAGGAGGGAATTCTGTTCTGAACCCTAGCTCTCACGAAGGTACACGGGGATGACGGAGCTCCAGTCGGGATATCTTCCTCTCCGGCGTGTGGCGATGCCGAGTCAAGGGAAGGTTGGGAGGTTTTGAGTTCTGTATTTGTGTTTTCCAGCTGAATGATCTTTCCAATCTGAGCCTCCTATTAGAATCTAAAACAAAATTATAAATCAGTCCTTCATTTTTATTTCTTCAATGAATTTTGGGATATTTTTTCTTATAACTCACACACCAAGATATTCCTAAGAAATTTCGAACCTATAACCTCTCACTACAAGAAAAATGCTGATATACAACGGTTAAAAAATAACGATTTAGGCTTAAAAATGTTGTTGTAGAGTGAATAAAGCCTAAAGCGTTGTTTATTAGAATATAAAAATACGTAAAGACAAGGGTTGAAACTCATTGTTGTTGTTTAAACTGTTGCGGTAAGTAGCAACGACAATGGTTAAAAATCGTTGTTGTAGAGGGTATCTACGACAAACGTCTACAATCTAAATATAGCTACGACAAGGGTTGTGCATTTTTCTTGTAGTGGAGATCTGTTTTCTTACAATACCAGCTTTGTTAGAATAGAAATCATGACTGCTGGGGAGGGCGAGGGATAGATTTGGGATATCACAACCTAGCTATTCCCATGTATGGTGGTGTAGACTAAGGTTCAGGCGATTTTGACTGCGGAAAATTGATAGTTAGAAAAAATAGGAAGCGTCCCTCTGTTGCTGTGCTGTGCGTGAGGATAAAAAGAATGATTATAAATATCTACTCAATACTCTATTTTCAGTCACACCTCTCTTCTCATTCTCATTCTCATTCTCTCATTATTATAAATACTAACTCTAATACCATATTAGGTCCAACTAATCTTAATATGTCTCTAGACTATTATATTTATATCAGTGTGGAATATTTAATATATTTCTCATTTATTTGAATCTACAAGCAATTAAAAGAAAATACTTAACTGGTTTTCATTTGTAACAAGAAGAAAATCCAAAGTGTGGATGTTTATGAGAGAGAGAGAGAGAGAGAGAGGGGATTTGAGGACCTTCCATTGAGAGAAAGCAGAGTAGTGAGATCTTCTCTTTTGCGACGCCTGGGGGTTGCGGCCGACCACGCCCTTAGGATGAAAATACCAGATGAAATCCTCTGCTCCGCAACACCCATCATTTTTTCAAACCATTGGGTTTTTCAAGTCCAAGCAAACTCAAAAAAATGTCGAAACGAAACGTAGCTGAGAGAGAGAAAGATTATCAAAATGGAGATGAAATTAAGGAAACCAAATGTTAGAGGGAGAAAGAGGGGATGAAAGTGGTGTAGAGAAAAACAAGCGTCCCAAGGGATATTAAAGCGGGCGGTTTTATTAGGAGTACTTTTTTATTCAAATACACTCCCTCCTTCACTTCACCCCCAAATTAAATTTAGGGTTCTTTTACTTAACAATTCCCTGGAAAATTAAGGGACATTTAATTTAATAGTTAGAAATCACTATAAAAAGAGTTTGATAGTAAACACAATAAGTTTGGATCTGAAAATCTTTTTATATTTGATTTATGACATGAATTTAGAAATAATTATTTTTTAAGTTTATATATTTAAAAAATAATTTAAATATTATATAAACTATAATTAACTTAATAATAAAAAACCAAGAAAATAAAAATATATTAAAAATAAATACATAAATATCTATTTGGTTATTCCCAAATACATGGGTATCATTCTCATTTCTTCATTCCATATTCTTCAACCAAATAATGAGTTTCGGAATCATTCCATTCCGTCACTGCAAAATCCACCAACCAAACGGAACCTAAGTAAATAAAGACAAGTACTTTTATGACAGTGTTTCATGATTCTTAGTTTTTTTTTTTACAGAATTATTATGATTGATGTGTTTTAGTTATAGTGATAATGTATATACTTAATTTAAATAATGTAATTCATTGTTGGGGGTTGTCAAAATAAAATTTGTTAGACAATCTGCCAAACAATCATTTCATGAATAAATACATTTTACATTATACCTTTAGAGCTCAAACTCTATACATGGATTTCATTACAATTGAACTATTCAATACTTGTTAAGTTTATTTTCTATTATATTTTTTGTTAATAAAAGAATGATTGTATTTGTTGATACCTAAATTTTATTTGGCCCAAAAAAAAGCTAAAGTCCAAGATTGCTATAACGGTCCAGTACAAACGGCCAAAATGCTTATCAAATTAGCCCATCTTGAAAAGCTATTAAGCCCATCTCGAAGGTCTCCATTCAGCAGTGAACGGAGACAAAGTCACCTCCCACATTGGAGAATAAACATTGGCATTTTAATTCTTACTTGTAGCTCAATCAGCTCTGATTGACAAAAGTCATGTTGGTCCTGAAATCAAAGAAATAAAGTATGCAACGGAAGTTTAATATTCTTGCACTTGGCTTTGAAAACTGACATAGACTCAGTTTTCAGAGAGTGTTAAGTAAGTTTCAGGATTATACACTTTAATACTTAGACAAGTATTATTTAATACTCAGTTTTTCTACATGCTCTTGTCATACTAAGTTTTAGTCCGAGGAATCTAAGTTTGAGTTTTCCTTGTACTGACTTTTTGACTTAACATTGAGATTCTCAAGTCTGGCTTCGTGTTAGGATTGTATACTGAAAGCATATATGATTAAGTGTTTTGTACACTGGTCTTCATATATGTGTTGCTTCAACAATGCTCGTTGTCTGATGAAACAAACATACGACGAACCATAGTATCCTATTATCTCGCCTATAGGGATGACCATATGGTGTGTAGGAGATCACAGAGGATCATATGAGTCGTTTGACATAGCGAGATATAAACAGTATCACGGCTGAGACAGTCCCTGGATAGGCTGTCGGTCTAAGCTGCGGCACCTCGGTTCATAAGTGGGCTTATCCTAGCTACTTGATGTATCGGTACATGGTTATGTATTGATGGGATCAACAGTGGGATGTGCCATTCACATTGACATACGAATGAGCCAGACCCCTAACATACTTCCTATGATCTTAAACCAAACTGAAGGATAAGGGGCACACACAGATTGACCACACTTTGATTTACCAAGGTGGCGAGTCTTACATGTACTCTTATACTCGTATTTTGGGTGTTGGCAATTTGTGTGTGGCCTGCTTAGGCTGAACGTTTAGGTAAGCATATCCGTTTCAGGATGGTGACATTCCCTGAGAAGCTCACAAGGTTCATTAAGCTAAACCCAGGTTAAATTATTTAATTCAGGCATAAGTGAAAAGGAGTGAGTGGTATTACTCAGGAAATAAGAGATTAATTAATTATGACTGATTGTCATAAGCCAAATTAATTAATGAATGTCTAAAACCTTAAATATGTGGATCATGTTAGTTTGGTGCAACTCATTCCTAATAACGTGGTAATAAAGGGGCGAGTCAGCATTGTTACCGTGGTGAAGGTTAAAACAATGTTTTATTAATTAATTATGTTCTGGGTTGAACAAGGAATGATTAATTAATAAAGAGGACCCACTTTATTATTTGCATCTGGTCTCTGGTCTGGCCCATGAACTGCTCAAGCCCATTAGGTTTAGGATTTCTCAAAACCCTAACACTATATATATGCCTTCTCTTTATCAGATCAAGTAAGACTTTTCAGTATACTGAGTGAGTAAAATGAGAGAGAACGGCGGCAGCAATCTGAGGGAGAGACTGATCGATTTCTCCAGATCTCGGATCCAACTCGGTAGATAATCCTCACCAGATTTCCAAGGAGCAAGGGAACAGATCAGAAGATCAGATCTGTAGGAACAACTGTCCATCGCCGGCATTCTATCTCAGATCTAAGGTTACTTCATCGTTTTATTCTCCGATCTAGATCTGTAGATCAAACGGTGAAGATCAGGCATTCCCTAAATTCCATCCTCTGCAATTAATTTTGTAGGAGCATGCATAGGTTCGCATGATTTGTTTAATTGAAATTTATTCCTGGTACCCTAAGAACGATCCTTGGCAAGAATTTAATTAATGGCAACTCATGTTTTCCATCGTAGACTCAAACCCTACAACTGGTATCAGAGCGAGGTTGATGTTCTTAGGCTCTATCTTGGATAGATTGAAATTAAATAAATATGTATGTTCATGGATGGATTTAAATTGTCGTGAATATTTTTTTTGTTCTCGTGGCCTTCTCGTTTTTGGATATGTTTTTCACCACGAGAAAATTCGTGGTTAGATTTGATAGGCAAAAATTGTAATAGATTGTAGATCTGTAATTTTTGTATTTTATTTTATTCAAATCTATAAAATTGAGATCCAGAGAGACGAAGAACACAGTCAAGATCTGACGACAGTTTTCAGCATCAGTTCAGACTCAGCCCTGCAGCAGATCCGCCGGCGGCGGCGACCATGGCGGCGGAGGGTGGCGGCGGCGCAGCGGAACCCTAGTTCCGACGTGCGGCTGGGCCGCACCTCTCTTTCTGCTGCTGCTCGCGGACCCGGCGAGCTCCCAGACCGGCAGGCACGCGAGAGGTGGTGGAGCGGAGGCTCAGCCAGCGTCGGCCAGGTTTCCGCCGTGGGCAGCCTCTGCGCCGCCTCTGTGCATTGTTCTCCTACACGAAGAAGGCGACGCTCGTCGTGGTGGCGGTGTTCGCGCAAGGCGGTGGTGGTCCACGATGAAGCAGGCCGCGCACGGCGGTGGATTTGCAGCGCGGCCCTGCCGCGCTTGCTGCTGCTTCTGCGTGACCACAGCGAGCGCGAGCTTGCGTTTCAGACGCAGCTGCAGCAACTCCACGATGCGGCGGGTTGGCTGGTGACGAAGGCTGAGCAGGGGCGACGGCTGGCTGTGAGGTCCGGCCGTAGGCGGCGGCCGGAAAGGCGGCGCGGCGGCTGCTTGCTGCAAGGGTGGCGGCTAGGGTTTGCAAAACCCTAGGGTTTGCTGCCCGGGCCGTGGCTCGGGCCCGTTAGCCCGGAGGCGGCCCGCAATCTGAAAAATTAGGGTTTGGCTGTTGTTTGGGCCTGAAACCCTAATTTGAAGCCCAATTGTTGTTGATGCAATTCATATCAGATTTCAAGTCCAACGAAGACCCAGTTTGAAGATCTGTATTGGAATTAAATCTTGTAATAGTTAGATTTAATTTATTTCTATGTAATCGCATCTGAGGGGCCACGAGAATTTATTTGTTTATTTATTTATTCTCGTACTGATGTGATTTATTATGTGCGCACTAGTAAATAATAGGAAGCATGCTTATTTGCTTTAATTATTTACTTATAAGCATGTTGAAATTTATTTTTTGAGCATGTCTTATGTGATTTATTTTATGTTTTAAATTGTGTCTATAAATTCCGGAATCATATTAATTTATGATGGAATTTTGGGTGTAACATAATTTATGGGAACATAATAAAATAATGTGTGCGCATGAAACCTTTAGAATTAAAAACACTAAGCTGAATTTTGGTTCTTTTCTAACCAAGATCATTAGACCTCCACAAATACGACCTCTCATTGGAAGTGGGGCATCTCGAAGCGTAAATGACTACTCAGGTAGCTTACGTTTGGGGTCCCTCACCAGTTCTAATGCGATGAGGTTTCCAAAATAAAACATTTATTTTAAGATGAGAAGTGGGAGCCTCTAAGCAATGACTACTCGGGTAGCTTGCATTGAGACAACTTTCACAACTCTAAGATTAATTTAAATGGGATAACAAAGAATGTAAAGGGCATGCGGTATGGGTCCAGTACGTATGCTAAATAGTCCTTTTACATTCGGAGTTAGGATTGTGGTTATTTTGGCTTAGATGTTGTCTGGAGTATAACTCATGAATGATGTCCCTGCTCCGGATAGGTGAACATGGTCTTAAGATCTCCAATATTAATTTCTTTTGCTTAAGATACCTGGCATGCCAAGAAATTAAAGGATCATTTTGGTCTGGTTGAGCGTTTGCTGTAAACGTCTGCTGAAGCAGCTTGCAGTAAATTAGCTTGGGCAATTGGAGGATGCAAATTGCATTGTTTTATCTAAAGGTTCTATGCGTATTTGTAGGGATGTCAATCGGGGTAACCCGTCGGGTTTCGGGCTAACCCTATCGGGTTGCGGGCTATTTGGTCCGGGTTGAATCGGGCTGAATTTTTTTGGGCTAAAAATTCTTGAACCTAACCCTAACCCACCGCTTTTCGGGCTTACCCGTCGGGTTGGCAAGATTTACGAGTTTACTTTTGTAAAGATTTTCTTAAAATATTTTAACAACCCCTAAAATAAAATAAAAATGAAAATGAGGAACCAACATAAATAAAAGACATTAGACAACAATATCTTCGCAAAAAAATAGTGATAAGTAGATAAGAGGTTGGTCAATCATAGTTTAAAAAAAATATCAATCCTTATATGCGAACTAATTTAAGTAATAGAAGTACATTCTTCAACATATTAAATGATAAAATAGAGATTATAAAATTAAATGTAGCTTTCATTTGGGTGAACTTAACAATGAAAGGCTTATAAAGGTGCTTGAAAGGAAAAAATGAGTAGCACGCTAATTAGGAGAGTGATGAGTGGGAGACTGTGAAAGAGGAAGAAAGGGAGGATTTTTCGATTTGAGGGTAATGGACTACGTTATTGTGAGAGATAGATGAGATTTTGTGTGACGGAAAATAGGTTTAGAGAATTGGGTTTTTTGGTATAGTAGGATATAAATAATATTAGAAATAATAAATAATAAAATATTATATATATATATATATAATTAAATATTGTCGGACCTACAGGCTGACCCGCAACCCACCGGGCTCAACCCGTTCGGGCCGCCAACCCGTCGGGTTCAACCCGTTCAGTTAAAAATAATTTTGGGTTGAAAATTTTTTACCCTAACCCGCATTTTAACCCACCAGTTTCGGGCTAACCCATCAGTTTCGGGCTTTATTGACATCCCTACATATTTGTTTCAATTGTTCGTAATATGTGCTTACTTTAATTCGCTTATTTGTTTTCTGATATGTCTATTATTGCATCGCTCATCAATTCAATCGTACACAATTCCTTGACTGGTTCGAATTTTTCTGGATGGAAAAGTGACATTGTCAAGCTCTTGGATTCATTTGGACATTTGTTTGTTCTGCAAACTCCCTGTCCGAGTTCGCCGACTGATACTTCTTCTGATGAGGAGCGTGCACAGTATCACATGTGGATATGGCATGGCCAGACAATACATCTTGGCTGGTATATCAGATGCACTGCGTCCTCATTATAGTGATGTATGGCTTGCGCGTGACATTATGCGACGTCTTGACGTAGCATATGGCGGACTCGATGGACATGCTAGATCCAGTCTTATCAAGCGTATTGTAAGACATAAAATGGGTCAGAACTGTTTGGTACGTGAACATGTGGAATCGCTCATCCAGCTCATAGATGAGTACACATTAATGGGTGGTCAAATTGACAATGATGTCAAAATTGACTTGATACTCAACACGTTACCCAAGTCATTTGAAGACTTCAGAATTTCTGTTGAGAAAAACAAGAGTGAGTATACTGTTCACAGTCTGCTAAAGGATCTTGTATCAACAGAAGTTTCTTCAGTCTTTTCTGTGAATCACTCTAATTTGCTTCCGAGTCAAAAGAGTGATGTCAAAGAAAAGAGGAATGAATGAAGCAGTGGGAGCAGTCTTGCCTTATCAGTTCATTCCAAATCTCTTGCTAAAAGTTCTTCTAAATCGCGTCATTATGACATGAAGAAGAAGAAGAATGGTAAAAGAGAGAACAAAGGAAAGAAAGATAACAAGAAGGACAAATGTTTCAAGTGTGGCAAGAAGGGTCACTGGAAAGTAAATTGTCCAAGTTTGGTAACTAAGGGACAAGGTACGTCATCTTTGCATTGTTTGTTGAAACATGTTTAGTATCGGTTTTCTACTCCTTAGTGGGTAGTGGTAACTGAGGTCACTAATCGTGTTTGCTACACTTTGCAGGGAATCAAGCTTAAGGCTTGAAGATGGCGGAATTACCATCTCCAAGATTGATGCTGGAAGTTGCTACTTCAGCTGATGGAGATTTTACTTTGAGTTTATGTTAAAACTCTGTTTTAATTCAAGTTTTCTGAAGAAATGTTGTTTTGTTTTGAGAAACAATATTTTTCATCTATTGGATTATCAGTTATTCGATAGAGTTTTTCTATCATAATGAATAACAGTGTTTTCTATTATGGATGATTGTTTCTTCATTACTTGATTACATAAACTATCAGTGTTCTAAGGTATAATTTAAAGAATCTCTATAGAGATAGGTTACATCAGTCTAAGTAGTTTTAAGTAATTCATGGAATTATGGATTCAATCCAGGTATTCCTAAGAATGGTACTTATGATAACTACTTAGAGGTCTAAGATGGTAACTAGGCCTTTTAATAGGCGATTGTATCTCTATAGGTTATTTCGTGTTTGCTCTGGTTTGCTGGTTTGAGTCTACTTCCGCAGTTGCCTTAACAGGCATTGATACTGTAATCATTTAAGATTTGGATATGTTTATCTAGTTCACTACAAGTCTTAGTCTCTTGCTTTAATCAAGAGCGTTCAAGACTAAGGTAGAGAATAAGTTAAACAAGACCGTAAAAACATTATGGTTCATTCATAATGGTATATCTTAAGTGATGGGGTTTTAGCAGAGCAAAGGGATTGCATCCCAGTTAACTACACCTATTATCTCTCCAGTGGGATAGTGTAGGTAGAACGAAATAAGATTCTTTAAATGTTTATAAGTTATGCCAGCTTTGCCAGATTTTCGTTTTTGGGAAGAGCGCCAAAAGCAGTTGTTTGTTTGCTTAATCTAGTGTCTTCTAAATCAGTTCCAAATACCCTAGCAGACCTTGACTATGTCAAAATGGCAATGATGGGTAATTCGGCTGTCAAGCTGATATAGGAAACTAATTGGTTGGAAGAAAGGTTTAATTTAGTGCTGCTTTGTGGGCTATTCCAAGTAAACGAAAGGATGGTTGCTTTGTATATTCTAGATACAAGCAAGTCGTATAGGATGAAACCATGAATCCAAATGTGAGATTGTTCTCTAACGTTTTAGAGAAGACAATTCAAATCCATCAGGAAATGTCCCGTGGCATATTGAGCATACTTGGAAGGTATGGCACCAATTGCACGGTCACCTGTGTGAGGTGGTAAACCACAAATTAATGCACCATTAACTGACAACATAAAAGGAGCATCGTTGCAGTCCTTAACAGGCCTATTGGTACTAGTTCGTGGAAACAGTCTCTGGACTTGTTCTCAGCTTAACGAACAACATCGTACTTATCCCTTAAAGCGCAACGAAGCTGTTAAGACAAAAGATGCAGTTTAATGACATCAAGTCCTGGATTTAGAAATGAATCAGTAAAGCTTATGGTTGTGTATCGGGATCAGTGATTTCCAAATAGCTTACCAGCTATAAGTAACTGATTGATATACAAGGAAAGAAATGCTCGAATGGTAACCTAGTATGTTTTCTAAGGTCTAGGTTAGTGAGTAAGGTATGTTTCACAACAAGACTTAATCACTGGTTGCAATTATTAAACCCATTCGAATTGTTTAAACCATAACATCACATATGAATCTAAATATCTGGAAGATAAATGACATCATCCGTATTTTATAAACAGGTACCTTGATACAAGGTGATGACATCTGTATGCAACAACCAGATAAATTATGTGCAATGAAAAGCATCATGTCTGGAAGCCGAGGAAGTTCAAGTATGAACTTAAAGGAGCTTCAAAGTCATGAAACAGACATTTCGATATTATCTATCGAGAATGAGAGTTTCATGTACCAGTTATGTGTCAGCGGAAGCGTGGTTTTCCTTGCACATTATGCAGATAGTATTTTCACATTTGGAAACGGTGTGGGAATATTGTCAGGCATAAAAGGATGGTTATCCGAACAGTTTCAGAAGTAGGACTTATGAGATTTTGATACATCTTTTGAATTAAGGTCTTGTGTTGTCACAGGAAAAGTATGTTCAGGTATCTCAAGTCACTTAAATTGATTCTGTGGTGAGTCGTTCATAGCAAGAAAGATTGTTATCTTTCTATATTGTAAATGAACGAAGTTAGATATTTGTACTGCTATAAGCATGTTAAACAGATATCAGTTCAACTCTGGACAGGCACATTGGTAAATGAATGAGCCTTGTGAGTTGAATGGTATCGGATATCCAGGAGGATCATAAGGAAAGGAAATCGACCTCTAACTATGTGTTGGCCTTGGAGGAGGAGTTATAGGAATCTAACACAGTAGTGTGTTGCGGATTGACACAGGAGACTTCGAGCCACAAGGAAGCCCGACGTGAAGAGTGCACATCGACCAATGCAGAGTCCATATCGGTCGACGCACGTATTTTCCAGGAATGGGAGGATGGTTTTTGCACGTTTTTGAAGAATTGGAAGAAGGAAGTTTCCAATTGAAGTTGTGGACGAATTTGGAGAAAAGAATACCAAGTTTTATTGATTCCTACTATTCAAAAGCTCAACCCTACCTCTATATAAACTCAAGCTTTGTTCAGTTTTCTGAGTTCCAGTCCCCATTTTTCAGAGTTCCAGTTTTAGTTTTAATTTTAATCTTTAGTTTTCAAGTTTTCAAATGCTGGAACCGCATCGTTATTTTCTTGTACCTTTACTTTTCTTCACCTTTATTTTCAAATGCAATCTTTACTTTTTGTTTCAATGTTTAGTTTCAATATGCTAGGCTAGAGTCTTTATCATATTCTAGGGTTTCTCCATCTGTGATACATGTTTTGATTCAAATTCTTCAAACCCTTTTATTGGTTTAAAATCTTTGATGTTATTTCAAATATATTTTCAATTAAAATATCGAGAGATGAAAATTGGAATAGGTTTTTGTTATTAATTGATGGACCAACAGGTGAAACTTGATAATATGAAGTGAGAGTTTAATATATTTAATTTTCTGTCCAACAAAGAAGAATACAAGTTTAGGAATTAATCTAATTTCTATAATGTTGGTCCCGGATTATCAGGGTATAACTTGGCAGCGGAAAATGTGTTAGTTCGTTTCTTGCGCTCTGCTGGTTACTCAGCTGACTGGGACCTTGTCAGCTGGTAAGTCAACTGGCACTATGAGTACTCAGCTGACTGGCGACTGGCTGGTCAGCTGGTAGCTCAAGACTTAGAATATCTTAGCCTTGTTTGCACAGTTATATCAGTTTTCAGATATACACCAGCACTTGAGTGCTGGGTTTCAAATCAGTATGAAAATGCAGAAAGCTGATAAAGACAAAAGGATTTTTATAGTGGTTCGATCAACTGATCTACGTCCACTCTCCAGTCGTAGCACTGGAAATTCACTAAGAGTAATCAGGTACAAGAGTCCTACGATCTATCTCTAGCTGGTGAATGCCCCGTCCACCAGTTCACTAGATCAACCGCTCCCGACCTTGATTCCGTCTTCAACTCTCTCAGCTGGTGGAGTGCGAGCACGTCACTTCAACCTCCACAGCTGACTGGGTG
>JAPKLW010000177.1:131125-152150 GCA_026898455.1 Plectranthus barbatus
GTGGAGTGCGAGCACGTCACTTCAACCTCCACAGCTGACTGGGTGTTTTAGTTCTCCCAAGAACGTAGATCCTTTTGCGGCAGAATGCCCGTAATAACTCAAGTGCTGGCTGGCACAGGAGCTGCTGTGAATTTTCTCAGAAGAGAAAGAGCACCAATGAGATCAGTAACTTACAAGCTGGAAGCTTGAAGTCTCGTGTTTGAATAAATCAACACACGGAAAGCCTTAAGAAAGGCCTCGAAAGATTTGCTTGCGCGTAAGAACTTTCGGTCGGAGAATCGGAGAGTGGAGTTCCGAGACGAGTTGCAAGAGTTTGAATGTGGAGAAGCAAGCCAGCAAGCCCCTTAAATGTTGGTAGCTCCGACCTATTTATAGACGCAGGATCCCATTCAAATCTTCTAGCCGTTTGGACACATCCGGAAAGGTGTCAGACCTCGGATGTCCTTTTGATGGCGGCAGGTATGCTTTTCTGGAAAGCGCCATACCTTGACCGCTTTATCTGACATTGATCTCTTTATGTCAGAACGGCTCTATTCGTCAGTACGAGGAATCGCCACTGGTGTCTTGAACTGATAGACTTTAAGGTATCCTCCCTTAAAGTCATACTTTGTCAGTTGATTCCTCAGACGAATCTTCTTTTTGTCTCTAAGATACTGGGAGAGCGAATCTTGAATTCTGCTGGTAACATCCGACTGGTAGATCGTACTGGTGATCTAGTGCTGGCAGTCACTGCTGGTGACTTTCCTTAGCACAATCAAGGTCTACCAATATGTCTGGATGTTAACTCTTGGAATCTCCCATGACTGGTGACTTCACTGCTGATGAATAGTAGCCAGTCATTAGCTCTACTCATGCTGATGAACAGTGTCAGCATGAGTCTTGTCAGTCGCTTGCTGGTGAGACTTCTCTCAACTGGTAAGCACATCTCATGCTGGTGAACAGTAGCCAGCATGAGTCTTGATCAGCTGCGACTTACAACTCAAAAGACCTAAACAGGACTTTACATTTGAGACTAGAGCTATTCTAGAGACAAACTGACGCTGGTAGGACTTAGGTTTTGATCCACCAAAACTATAATCTATACAATTAGCTACTGGGGAAGGGAAACTTAGCCAAATTTCCCAACATATAAGATTGATTAACTTGTATTTTTGAGACCGAGAGGAGATAATTACTAGTTAATAATCTAGGTTTTAATTGTCCGACCAAGGAATTGATTCCACTTTACCAGATTTTCCACCAAAAGTGTTTCTTGGGTTTGAATTATTTGTTTTTTGCATGTTGATCAGATTGGTAGATTTTCCTAGGATCTGTGCTTTATTTCATTTGAATTTCTTTTCAAGTTATTTCTATAAAAACAAAAAACCCTTCGAAGTTTGATTTACCCAAACAAAGGATTGAAAAACTATATTTAGTACATGATTTACTTTCGTTGCACTATCCTTGTGGGTTCGACAACCTTCGGGTTATTATAAATTTATTTGCCCTTTGCTATAATCTGTATGCAGATTTTGCATTGATCAGTGATAGCGCATTTTTCAACGCGCTAAAGCTGCAAGTGTACAGACCACTGCAGAGGGCAAGTAATAATTTATCGATTCTCAAGGATTGCAGGATCGAAATATAACCAAGCACTGAAACATAGATACCGTACTACTATCTAGGTGAATCATAAAAGGATTTTGGTTTATCTAAACTAATTGATTTTGAAGCAGTAATAAAATAAAATGAACAATTAACGATTTTAGAAGACTGGTGAGAAAACAGGATTCCAGGGTAATCCACTTTGAACATTAAACAAACAACGTTTTCATGCAATTTAATCCCAATTTAATTTCCAGAGATGTGAGCAATCGCAAATATGTTATCAGGTGATCCTCTCGGACTCTAAACCATAACATAGAAATAAAATACCTAGTGACTCCTCTCGGATGCGCAAAAGGAATTTTACTCTTGATAAAAACCTTAGATTTTAAACCCTTTAAAAGCTCAATTTCCTCCCGGACAATTGTTCTAGTAAATCTAATTTATTTGCGTCATAATTGATAACCTAGACCTCTCGGTTCAAAAACTACCAATTCAAATCACAATTAATGGCCAGTTAATCACAATTCATGAAAATCCCAGATTAAATTAGAACATCAAAGGAAAAGGAACATTAAATTGCATAAACTGTTGAATGAATAAATACAAAGTTTCAAACCCTAGAATCCATGAGGGAACTTAGCCAATCATGCTAAGTTTAGGAAAAACAAAAGATGAAGAGTCACAAGAACAGAAAAACATGAAAACTAAAAACCGTAGTCTTCAATCTTCAAATCCCAGAGTGCTCTTCAAATTCCCTTGCCTTTTTGCCCTCAATTCTATACTCTCCAGTTGAAAAAGTGATGAAAAGGAACCTTATTTTCGTTCAGAGAGGTCCTATTTATAGTTGAGGCCTTTAAAATCTCCAAAAGATATGGTTTTGGGCTAAAGATTCGCCAGATTTCGTCAAAACGGGACACAGACGGCGACCTGAGAGGCGCGATCGGCGACCGCCGGTTATGCAACCGGGTTGCCGATCATGTCCCGTGAGAACAACCGTGAAAACCGCAGAACCGGCGACCCAAGTGCGCGATCGGCGATCGCCGGATGTGCAACCGGGTCGCCGGTTGTGCACCGTGAGGTATTTCTTCAAAAATCACAACCGGCGACCCATCTACATGACCGGCGACCGCCGGTTGTGTCATTTGGGTCGCCGATTATGCCTCGAACGGGTTTTCGGCGTTTTCTTTTGTATTTTCTGACTCCTTCTTCTTCCCGGTACAAGCTACCATCAGTCGGCTTTTCGGAAATTTTGTCAATCCTTGTAAACAACTCGATTGTGCGTGAAATCTGCATAAACAACCACAAACCAGACCAAACGTAATATTTTCTAAAAGAATATGAATAATGCATGAAAACACTACATAACAATCTGATCTAAGGCCAAAAGTGAGCAAATCCACATCAGCAAGGTGCACAAAACGAGTGTTTATCAATCAGCTGGTCAAGCCGTTGTTGCTGTCGAACCAGTCCAAAGCGAAGCTTTAGCACATGTTGAGGTAAATTGTGTGAATTTGGAAGCTACAAAAATACTTAAACTGATTTGGTGCCTGTTGAAGTCAACTGTGCAAATGGAGGCTACCAAAATAATTATTGCGGAGGATATTAAGGGAACCAAGCCTACAGTCCTCATAATAAGCTCAACAACCTTCGTATAGATTCAAGTGCAAAATGTTTGATCATAGAGTCCAAAAAGCCAAACATCTGATATGTGTGTAATTCGATGTGTGTGCATGCTTGTTTGTGTTCATTTTACACCCATATCATATGTTTTTCTTGTGTTTTATCTTCGTTTTTGTGTTTGGTGTTGTTTGTAATGTGTAGGGTCATGTTGGAGTATATTTCAGAGGCAAAATTCGGTCCGAACAACTTTGGGTTCGGTCGAGAATCACCTCTGCCCGGTTTGTCTCGACCGAACCCTGCAGAGATCGACCAAACCTGCCATTTCAGAGGCAAATTTCGATCAATCTGCTTTGAGACCGGGCGATCCCACGCGAGCTACCTTGGTAGTTTTTGAGTTTCAAATCAACTCGGTCGAGCTGCGGTGAGCTGGGTTGATCCCGGGGTCTGATAACTTACTATATAAGGGAAGAATTCGCAAATGGATAGAACTTTTGCCCAATTTTAGATAGATCAAAGAGGGAAAAATGGTTACTCACTCCAAATCACCTCCAAACATCTCCAAACATCAAATCAAGGGAGAATCAATGCAACATCACTCCAATTAGATGCAAATTGAAGATCTAACCAAGAAGATCCACATTTGGGGGAAAATATATTTTCTACCTTATATTGTAATGGATTTCTTTTCTCTTGTAATTGAATTGCAATCAACAAAAGGTATGAGAGGCTAAACCTTTTAGAATATTGGATGAGCAATGTTTTGAATCTATTGTTATGATTGATTGAATGAATGTTTACTTTCTCCTAGTCAATTGCATCACACTAGAGCTTGTTCCTAATCAAGTAGTGTAGGCACTAACCAATTGCTTGATTGTTGACATCGAAATCGCAGCCAATACGTGGGTCTAGATGTCGTGATTAGTGTGTTTGCATACGAGTTTTGACCTAATCCATGTGTGGGGATAGCTCGTAGGTCCATAATCCACGAACCATTGAGAGTGGGATTTGATTCAATAACGTAACAACTTGAGAGTCTTATCTCATCTACGTCTAATTCACCGGTACTAAGGGGGTTAGATAGTGTTGGGTGGATGGATCATTACTAGGAGAATTAATTTTGGTTTGCATCATTCTAGCATTCAATTGGCTCATTACAAAGTTCATACCAATATCCTCTTCTCTTAATTGTGCATTCTATCAATTTGTGATTTCCAAGTATTGTTTGTGAGTTTGTTTGGATAATCTGATTGAATTGTTAGTTCTATCATGGAGATTGAAGCATTTGGTTTAATTTGTTATAGTTAGCTAGTGTAGATTTCATATTTGCCTAGGATAAAAACTACTCAACGATTGAATTGTCCTACCTATTAGTCTTTACATTAGTATACCAATACTCTAGTGGGCAAATGAAGAAGTTCTCGGATTGATTTTCATTCTTGAGTCGTTAGGAGTTTGTGTGATTAAACTTTTACCGCATCAACATCGAGGATATCTTATCCAAATTTATGCAAGGTTCCGATGTAAGAATTGACAAGGTAGTGAAGGGCATAAGCAATCAGATGCAAAATATGTCCAAGCACATGCACATGTTTGAAACTAGGCTTGGACAGATTGCCACCACTTTGAGCACCCAACACAAGCAAGAACAACTTCCGAGCAACACAGAGGTGAACTAAAAAAATAAGCAGCAAGTCAATACCGTTACTTTGAGATCCAGTGCAAGATATCAAGGACCTATGATGTCGAATGATGAAACTTCAGAAGAAAACAAGAGGAGGTTGAGTCAAAAGGCTCTCTTTCAATCGAAGTATGGGGCGTGTTAGTTGACGCGCACAAAGGAAGCTCGATGTAGCCCAAGCTGGTCATTGTGCCACGTCGATCGATGTAGAATCTACATCAGTTGACACGAGTAAAAATAAGGCTTTGATCGACATGCATGGACAACGGTCAAAACAGAGATCACCTTCAGGTGATATTCCCCTCCTAAAAGCTACTTCAATGCCTCTCATGCCATTTCCTTATAGGCAGATGAAGAAGAAGGAGGACGAGTACAAAATTTGTAGATAACTTGAAGAAAGGTTAGTATTGACCTTCCACTGATTAAAAATCTTGTGAGAAATTCCTAGATACATGAAATTACTCAGGAAGTTGATGAGCAAGAAGAAACAATTTATCGAGAATGAAACTATTTGCATACATGAGGAGTGTAGTTTGCTGTTACAAAAGAAGATGCCCTAGAAATGAAGCGAACCTAGATGTTTTCCTTACCATGTGAGATTGGGGGTAAAGATTAGAGAGTTTTGTGCGATACATGTGCGAGCATTAATCTTATGCTGCATTCTATTTTCAAGAAGCTGAAAATTGGAGAAATGAGGTTTACAACATGTTAGGATTTGTATGTTGAAAGCATTCATTATGTTGCATTTACAATTTACTTTTCTCCCATCCGTAAACAAACATGCAAGCAAGAACAACATTATCCTCTTATCTCATCAATAGAGAGATTATATGTTGTGTAAGAGATCATAAAACATCGGATCATTTGACCTAGCGAGATATAAATAACATTACAACTAAGACAGTTTCAGGATAGGTCATCGCTATAGGCTGCAACATAGTCGATTATAAGTAGTTTTTCTTGATATATTGATATGCTGGTACATGAGATTACGTATTAATTGGACCATGATGACTTAATATATTTTTAATTCTTTCAGTTAGGAATGACAATTTGTGTGCATCAGATCTTTATTGTGCCAATATGTTATTGATCCGATATGTGAAGCTCCAATCCATGTCGCGTTAAGGGAAGGTTCAATCCGTATTGAGATCTAATCTTTTAAAGCTCAAATCTATATCCACAAGATAACGACACAAATTCAATAAGAATTCGATAAAATCTCAATCCATCAACACGATAATGATCCGATAAGAACTTGACAAAAATTAAAAATAAAAAAATAATGAAATCTCGACGATAATTTGATATGATTAACACGATAAAAAATAATTAACGTGATAACAATATTTAAGTTAAATAAAACAACATCAATATAAACGACAAAACTCAAATTTGAAAACTTGGTTGACCCGAGCACAACTTTCGACGGAACAGACTGGGAAAGGAAATATGAGTGTCAAGAATTTGATTTCGACAACCATTGAAGAATCTTTCAAATAGCTTGACTTTGTTGCCTTGTTTACATTAATGATGGCCTTTTTGATCTAATTCGTATTTATTGTCTTTTTTTCGAAGAAAGAGGTTCAGCTATCTTTTTGAAGGCGATAGTTCACAGTGCTTATTATATATATACTTGAAAGGCCAACTCATGTTTCCACTCGATTTTCATTACGAAGATGTATCACGTCAGGATCCGTTGCTCAAACTGAATCACGCCAACGTTATGGAAGTTCCTGGATTATGTAAAATAAGAGTAGTACCAAAGGCAACACCTTCTATCAAAAATGGAAAATTGGCTATGGAGATTCCGTGCGGTCAGAAATGTTTACAGACACAGAGGTCTTCGACAGGAAGGTCGTTTCGATCCAATCCATTCTTGGGGTCAAATAAAGAAAATAAGGGATATGTCAGTGACCTAGCACGACAAAGCACTCTCCGAGGGCATGGAATGTCTCATTTTTTAGTCAGAATCTCCACAGTAATGTCTAATATAACTTATAAATAATTGAAAAATAAGATACTTTTTATCAATTTATTAACAGACATCTAAATATGATTAATGAATTATCATATTTGATTCATATCCAATTCGAAATTCTTGTGTGCTTATTGTGTCGATTCGATAATGATCCGAATCTCATATACCTCAATCCAATATCCATTATTATCATTCAGATTCATGTTGGATTATGAGATTGTATAAAAAATTGTCACCCTTACTTTTGGTCATGGAATATATTTTGAATTAACAAATAAATATTAGATTAAAATTTTACAAAGTTAAAAAAAATTGAGATAAATTTGAAAGCTGGTAGATAATATATCAGAATAGAATATATAGATTTTCTTATTCTTATTATATGGAGTAATATAGATGCATACAAACACACGCAATACACATGGATTTGTCGCATCTCTCTCTCTTCACAAAACAGACCAAAGAAAACGAAAATTCCCAAGAGCAAAAAAGTCTAGCCCGGCCCGCTTTCATGACGGCAGAAAACCGGCATATGACTTTATGACCCAAAGCCCGATCGTCTCAAAACCCACGCAAAAGTTTGCATCGCCGCCGGCAATCTCGCTGTTTCCGCCGCCCCGCTCACTAGTAATTCTTTGATTACTCCTCTTTTTCTTCTTTCAGTTGCCGTTGTATTGGTTTTACGTGACGACAAAGCTCAATTTTTTTTCTGGGAATTTATGATTAGAATTAAAAAAAAAATTTCGCCGGTGAGCTTGAGGATTCTGGTATGAGGAGTTTAATGAAATTTTGGGAGGTTTTTATGAGTATTGCCGCTGTTCTTACCTTTGATTACTCTTCAAGCTTATAGTGAATTGGGAACAGAATCAACAGATTGATATTTTACCTTCCACAAACTATATGCTATGAAAGTATATAGACGCTCTGATCTGTTAAATATTGTTCTTATATTTGGATAAGCTGTTAAGGTTGCTACACTTTTTAGATGATATCATCTGTACTCTTATATGGATCGATTCGTATGTCATATTGGTGTGGAACTGTTGTATATGATGGAGAAGGCATAGTTTTGATTATCATGACCACAAAAATGGCCCTTTTTGCATGCATTTTTGGATAGCAATATATTTGATTTTTCTGGGAAATGGCGTGAGAATCTTCAAATATTGAGCAATTGTATAATGTCAAATGCAAAAAAGTAGATTGTTTTGCAGATTCGAGCTAATTAAATAAGAGAATTAGATTTGAGTAACAAAATGCCTTATGTCTTAAGGTCTTAAGGTGCTTGAGCAATAGCTGGGCTATGGGGATAAAACTTTTGTTATAAATTTAACGGTCCTTGACTCCCTTCAATTATGTTATTCCATATAAACTTGCTAACTTTCTTGTACTGGATCACTATTTAAGTACTCTCATACTCAATGCTGGTCTTTAGTGAAAACTAGTCAAAGTACTTGCTATATAGACATTCTATTGCTGGTTTATTGGTTTCAAGATTTAGTTTCTGCCTGAACTTAGTTCCAATGATCTCTGATTAGTGAAGGAAAGGTGACTAAGATATGGTATTTTGTTTTTGTAATATGCTTTCCCATTTTTCTTATGCCAGTTTGGGTGCGTGTTGATGTTTGTAATTCCAATACATACCTTGTATGGGCCTGCTTATTTATTATAATTATGGGTTTATGGTAATAGCGATTTCTGTTATTTTGTCATGTATACTGACTATGATTTATTTTCTCTAGACACCAACTAGATTTTATGGATTTACTCTTGCTTGTACCTTTTGTTGTTCTGATGTTAATATTGGTAGTATCTAGGAAGGGGAGTGTTTCAAATTGTGATTTGATGATGTTAGAGTAGGGTAACATTAACATGGGTGGTGAAGTAGGGCAGACATGGGCTGGAGTTCTGTGGGTTAGGCAGGTGTAAATAGAATTTGTAACCCGTATTTAGTTTAAGAAAAATCTGCTGTTCTATTCCGATCAGACAGTTTATTATTCTTAAAACTTCAAACTATTGATTGCAACTTCTGAACTCAAAGCCATTTCACTTATAAGCTTGTAATGCTATTTCACAGACTTCTAGAACCACGAAGTCAGTGAATTTTGTTGTGGAAGAAGAGACTTTCTGCTTTCTGCATTTGCGCATAGTTTGAAGGAATCAATAGAATAAATGGAGTCAGCTGAGGTAATGGGTGCCCAGAAAGATAAGGTTCGGGTGAAGAGGAAGACATTGGAAGCAGTACTCCAACAATGCCATTGGGCCCTCCAACAGCTTGCCTCTGGATGTGATGATGATGAAAATGTTGATGGTGACCACGAGGTTCCCGAAGACTCTACCGAAACCTTGTCCCCTCCCACCAGCTATGATAGTGACACAACTGAGGTGTAGATTTATATGTTTATGGTTTCTTTTCCATTGTTTATGCTTATTTAGTGATCTATGTCAATGCTGCTCTTACATGAGGTTCACTTTCTTTCTTTCTTTTTTTTTTTTTTCCTGTTTGTCCTCATGCAATTGTAGTAGTAGGAATATTGTTTGCAAGCTTGTAAAAAAAAAAGGCTTACAACATCACACATAAATAGGATGATCTATCATGGCCCCCAAATTGAGAGACAAGTGGTTAAATCGCCTTTGTCTTTGTCCAATAGTCATAAGTTCGAGTGACATAATACTTCAGGGGTGGGATTTAAATTAATGCATCTATTTAAAAAATGGATGTTCTATTTTGCTAGTTTATGCTCTGAATCTATGGTTGTGCTCGTTGAGAGATTTGGCCAATTTATGATAATTCTTTCATTTTATTTCTCATACCTTACTAGCCAAAAGAAATTTAGATGGATCTTCTCACATGCTAAATCTCATTTGATTCATCTGTTGCAGTTCTATGGGCTCTTGAAATCTGGAGTTGAGTGTGCAGATTTCATCAAGAAACTAGAAAAGGCCAAGGCATCACTTCCAGAAAACATAGCTGGTATGGCTCATTAAGTACTGGTGACTTAAAACTTATAAGTATGCTGCATGTTACATTTCATAAGAAACAATATAAATATCTAGTTTTGTAGAAAAATCCTGTATCATAAGCATGTATGAAAGATTTCTGTGACACACAAACACACATGTATATATATGTGAATGTTTATTATAATATGGTTAGAGAGTTTATTGTATCTGTTTTTGCATAAAGGCGATTTTATCTAAAAGTTCAAAATATTGAAATAGTTTTGGGGTAAAGAAATCAAACTTTCTTTGAAAGAAAACTTGAATTCAAATGGATGAAGAGGTGAAGTCCTCCCATGTGTTTAATGTACATTTATGTTGTGGATTTCCAAAATCATACACATTTTTTTTGCCTCTTGACACATTAAAATGGAAATCTGCTGTGCCTAATTCCCAGAAGAAATGCTAGCATTTTGCAAAACCACACTTTTGTACCATTACCATGATTTTTAACATATGGAAGGATGCAGAGGAATGCAGTTCGTGGGATATGGTTGATGAAAATGACCTTTGGGATGGAAGTGTTGAGCTGGATCCTGAAGATTATGTTTTAGTTGGGCAAGAAGATATAATGGATGGTATAGCAACATTCATGGCTGCATATCTGTTGTCCCTAAAGCAAACTAAGGTGAGGATAATTATCTTCATCTCTTGCCTTCAGTTCAAGCTTGTTGAGATTATTACTGTCTTACCTGCTAGGTGTTTTCTAAAACGTGTATTCTTTAATGTTCAGTTTTTCTCATACATGCCCCACTATGTCTCATATCTGTCATATGTCCTCTACTGCAATTGTTGAGTTGGACATTATTTTGCTTTTGTCATGTTGAAATTCTCCCATTGTCTGATAGGTCTTAGTTCTTTCTTCTCAATGTCTCGTACGTGTCGTATGTCCTCTACTGCATTTTTTGAATCAGACACCATTTTGTTTCCATCATGTTAAGTTCGCCCCATTCTCTGATGAACCTTGGTTCTTGCTTCACTTGAGGTTGGACAATTAGGGATGTCTAATATTGAAAATTAATCAAAAAATTATTTGATTTATGTTTGGTACCCACGAAAAAAAAATTGATTAAAAAAGAATGTTGTAATGCCCAAAATTTTTATAAATAATAAAAAAATGAAACTGGGACGCCGCCACCACCTATTTCTCAACATAAAAAATATAGCTTTATTAAATGTTAAACATTAAATACTTTAGAATCAACCATCATCAAACGTCTTTGCTAACATCGCCAAAGATATCATCAAACTGGAAAGAAAAAAGTAATAGTTTTTGGGTGAGTACTATTAAGGCTAATGTATTAAATATTTTACAAACTATTGTGATTTTCTAAAATATATTACAAATTATGCAAATATATGTCAAACTATCAATTTTGTTGCAAATATGTGCCTAACTATCATTTTTGTTTCAAATTTTTAACGGGAGCAAAAAACCCAGCGACGAAATTTGAAAAATACAATAATCTGTAATATATTTGCATGTTGGCGTGTAGTTTTGTAAATGTTGAGTGTCGGGTGAGCCACATCAACTTTTTTGGCGTCACATTCTTGTGTTTGCCAATGCTACCATAAATTTGAAACAAGATGATTAGTATCACAATATATTTTAGTAATATGCATAATTTGTAATATATTTAAAAAATTACAATAATTTTCAATATATTTGATACTTTACCCTTGCTATTAATTCGGTTGAATGAGAATTTTTCCAAGTTATACAATATTAGATAATCAACTGATATCAAATATTCTATCAAGTGGTTCCATCAAGCGGTGTTTTTCGACACGACACAATAATTCAATATGAATCCGCAATAATAACAATGAGTCTTGATTGAGGCTTATCAAATTTGGATCCTTTAAGATTGACGCATTAATCTGACTTGAATCTTTATTGAAGTCACACGTTAAGCACACAAACTGATTCGAGTCGAATACAATAGGGATCAGATATGTATATCCATTAACAAATTGATAAAAAAGTTTTTTTTTTAATTATTTAATAATTATCAAATTCGAACTTTATTATTTGTGTTATTGTAACTTTATTTAATTTAAGTGTTATTATCAAATGAATGATTTTTTATCGTGTTAATCATACAAAATAATTGTTTGGATTATTATTATGTTTCTTTGTTTCATATTATTACCGTGTTTATTTGATTGGATTCTTATTAAATTGTTATTTTGTTTGGATCCTTATCATGTCAATCAGATCAGATTCTTGTCTGATTCTTATTTGTTCTTGTGTCGTTATCGTGTGTGTTTGTGTTTGAGCTTAATAATTTGGATTTGGATACAAATTGAGCTTTCCTTTAACGAATCAAATACGAATTTTACCTTAACTTATCTAATCATTAATGGATTGACATGATAAAAACTTGATACACACGAATTGCCACCCTTACATAAGTATTCCATGTATCAAATATTTCATCAACATTGTATTTGTGCATAACAAGAATAAATATCATAACCCATCAGAGTCCACAAAAGGAAAAACTCACCCACCTTTGACTTTGAACTTGACTAGGAAATGAGTTTAATCTTGAAGAAAAACGTTGAAGGATAATTATTTTGTGTTGCTGTGATTTGTGAAGAGGAAAATCCTCTATTTATAGTAAAATTAGGGAAAGCTCAAGAGTCTTGAATTTATTTTGAATATTAATCCAATTGATGAGGAATGCATAGCGTTATAAAGAGTTAGAGAGAACAATAATATACAAAATCAATTAATAAAAAATTGATTAGTGAGGTGAATGGTCTCAATTTAATTAGCGAATAATAATAATAATGATGATGATTTACAAATATTAATAATTTAGTCATTACTTTTATGAATTGCATCATAATAAATAATCGACATTATCAAAGTAAGTCACAAAATAATGGAATAATATCACTCTATACTGGATACAGTGACCTAATACAAGTTACCAACAGTCATATACAAATTGTATTCACCAAAGTTACACAGATATTGAGCTGACGAAAAGCCCTCATCCATAGTAAATCAAAGTGTCAAAGTGACGCATAGACCTGCATATACCTCCGAACTTGTATTAGGCTTTGGAAATTTAACTCAATGAGTTGTTTATTCTCATATCAAATAGAAGAATACATCTCATTGTGATCTAATCAATACGTTACAACGTACCAGTATAAAAAGTAGTCAAAATAAACTACTTTTGTTATACTGCAGCCAATACTAACAATTTGTCCTAGAGTTGCTTTGGCTGTGATTATTAATTTTATATCTTCTAAGGTTAATCCAATCATAAGATCTATAATACACTATATGATCCACTAACCAATGAGATAAGATGACACTTTTGTACGCTTTATATGCATGTTGTCATATAGGAGAGAATGTAACACTGTATACAAAACATTAAATACTTTATATTATACAAAACCCAACACTCTTGGGTTATTCATATTGCATATTCTTTCCAATAAAGTAATAATATTTCGTACAAGATATGCTAGTCCACCTTTTTAGCGTATGAGTCCAATTGAAAAGTAGCTCGACTTATTTGATTATATAAGATCCTTCCATTTTCAGCAGGGCAGTATTTGACTAGCTGGCTGCCTTTACAATTCTTTAGAAATAATCAGGAATCTCCCTTAATGTAGAATAGTTTTTTGAATGGTGTAAAATCGATATATGCATGGACAATAGTGGTAAATGTTCTTCATGGTACGGAGACAATCTGCCAACCACAATTAAGTCTGATTGTGTAAAAACAAATTAACCTTATCTCTGAAAATAAATATTCTTCATTAAATAATCACAGGGCATGGTCTCTATATTTGTAAATTACAGCCCATAATCTAGCTACTTGTTAGGTAAATCGATGTGTTTTTTCCTATGCATATATTTTCTGTTAATGTAAGATGAAGTAAGATTATTTGAATGTATCCATTTCACTGAATCTGTGTTGATTTGTTTTGCAGGATTTGTCACCGAACCAACTTCAAGCAGGTTGGTCCAGCTGTTCCTCTGCCTGTATCATTCTTGATTTCCTCGAGTAAAATGAAAATCATTGTTTTTCTGACTTGTGTTGTGGCCTCTACTGGGTGTTTTAGTCTGGTATGAAATACAAGGGATCTAATTTATTGTAAACATTGATTTAGCTCTTAGCAAGACCTTCTCGGTAAAGAAGAATAAGGGCAAGCTTCGGAAGGCATGGGATGGGAGCAAGGTCATCTATAATGTAGCATCCTGGGGAGCTACCGCCATTGGGTGAGCTATCTGAAACAATTCAACATGTTTTGCAATTTTTACCCCGCAGTCTGCTAAATTTTGTGAAAAATGTGAAATTTTGTCTTTTTCATGGTTTTGATAACTTGGTTGAACATGCTAACAATCAGGATTTAGAAGTCAAAGCTTATCTAACTTCTATGGCACAAACATATTTCTTGATCATGTGTTGTGTGCAAGATTGATGATCTTCACCACTCACAAAACCGTTAACTGTTGACTTTTTACCTGCCATTCTCTTCTTAGATGAAAGGATATATTTCCGTTTCATGCTGCGATAGACCAAGGCCTCGGGGACTATCACTAGCTTTTACATTTTTCTCTTCTCTCTTTCCCCCTTTTTTTTTTATCTTCTCAAAAGCATGTCATTATTTTTTGTCATTCAGCTTGGGCGTAGAATTTTGGTTTTGGTTTCATGATTCTGTATCTATTCCGTGCTTGATCATCTTCTTAGCAAAGCCTGTAATCTTTGGTTGATCTGAGATTCTGCGCTGTATGGAACAGAATTTATCAAAATCCGGCCCTCTTTAGGGCAGCCTCCACAGCATTCTGGACTTCATGTCATGTTATCTCAAAGCTTTTCTGAACAGCTTCAATGACATAACGACGTGCGACTAAATTATGTGCAGTTGGCTAATTGTGCATCACACCATTGGTCTGTTTTCTCAATCCTGTGAATATCTCTGACGTCTGTAAATGTTTTTTCAGCTAGTTGATATTATTGTTCAATTGTATGGTTTGCGTTGGTTCTTATTCCCTTGTGCATTCCGTGAGTGAATAGCTATTTTTAAGATTTTGCTGCATGCGAGTCATTTTGTGGAATCATCAAGAATGCATTACTCATTGTAGTTTAGCTATGTTTCTCTCATCCACAAGAGTGACAGATTGAGTATAATTCTCGATTCTTCATCTACCAATTCAAAAAAATAAAAGAGATAAAAGTCTGAAGTATAGATGTGGTATGTAAAATAGCTACATGCTTGTATGCAAATCATTGTAAATTTAATAAAGAAAATAAAGGCATAGTTGTTTTTTTTCTTTTGGTTAATTAACTTGCCAAATTGGCTAGCTGTAAATATACCCAGGCTGTAGATTATCAAGGACCTGTCATTTTTAAATCTAAGCAGAATATCTTTTTGACAGAACTCCAATGAGACAATAATATATTTCACTATTAATAATAATAATATATTTAATCAATTTCGATGATGTATTTTAAATATAGTGATGTTTTTACGTAATTTATATGGTCTGCGTTTGCATTATTTGGCTGGTCTCGAAAATTCATAGGTTAAAAAATGAGTTAAAATACGCCTTATTAAATATGATTGAACGGGAAAACCCGTTATTTATGGGACATGACATTCAGTTTCTTCAAACTCGATTGACAAAACACTAGCCGAGGAACGAAAAAGACAGATGTGTGGGGGAAGAAAAGAAAATTCAAGAGATTGGAAATCTATACATTGAGAAATTATGTTATCCATTTTACAAGCTGTTGAATGATTTGCATTGCAACAGTAAAAATAAAGGAATTGGGTGGAAATTGTATAAACAAGCGGTGGCAACAGCATCAACAAACTGGAAAATTGTTCCCGGGGAGGGGGGGGCTGTACAACATGTTACAACTTTCAGTCAACCTCCTTTGCACTCTTAATCACCTGTCCCCCAACAACAATCCCATCAGCTCAACTCTGATATTTGCACTTTTCGCTCATATATATATATATATATATATATATCTATATATGTCTATATATATATGTGTGTGCGTGTTTATTTATTATTATCAAGAATCATGAGAGCTGTGGACCATCAAAGAAATATGCTTAGCACTGTCTGCACGCAAACTCTCTCCTCTAATCTGGAACAAAAATCATATTCAACAAACCATAAACTTCTAGACATGGGAAAACTGTGTATAGTGTTTACACTTTGTGTCATATCATATGGTACCTCATAAGTTGATTCCGGAGTAAACCACCGTAATAGCACTCCCAGATGTACCACAGCAGGTATTAGTTTAAACAGTAATGGTGTAGTTACCTACATATAATAATAAATTTTTTTATCAGCTCACGGTAACAAGCAAGAGTGTTATATGATTATACAATCCGATAGCACAAGATTAAAATGAAGTGATCCCGATAGAAATATTGAAGGCATGAGATCTCAATAGACATTAGGCCTAAGAAAGATATGAAAAATCACATGATAATGCCAAAACACCAAATTAAAAAGTTTTGCCTACCAGACTGAGGGCTGTTGTTCCAAGAAGCAGCATATACAATTTACCCTGTCATAGATTGCCCTACATTAGCGGTTGTGGCTCAGAAAAAAAAGGACAATAAAGCTCAAAGACAATAATATTCAAACCGATTTAAGCAACACAACCAATTTTATTTTTAAAGGAGCACCCAATTATTTGAGGTGAACACATAATGTATTGACACACTTCAACACTTCAGAAAAAACTCAGAAGTAAAGCAACACCTCAATTAATTTGAGGTTTGACGCGCGACTAAGAAGCACAAAAGCAAATTCTCCAATTTGTGCAAGAGATATCCCAACCTGCGAGCGTGCATAACCAAGTTTTGCAGGTCAAATAAAGATTTTATAATAATTTCAGAATATAACATTGGAAAGTTGCATACCATGAGCGAAGTCTTGTTGTTGTAGCCAAATCCTCTTACAACCAAACTGAACACAATTGTTTTTATAATAATCACCATGATGACAGCTGCCACCAAAATATCAATGTGGTTCCATAGAAATTGGACATGTATAAGCATCCCGATACTGGCAAGAAAAAGAGCAGCAAAAAAGTTCCTGATTGGCTCCACCTACAAAATAGAGACAGATTAATGAACCCACTTCATAACAACTAAGAACATAATCAGATATCTACAAAAAGTTGTAGCTATGGAAAAAAGAAGATGGCAGCCCAATTTAACATCATTTTGAAGCCAATTAACATGACCCTTCAGGTAGGGTTCATATACACAAATTTGGAAGATCAAATATTATCTCCTTCCTGGATAACAATCTTAATTTGCAGCCAAATCTAAACTTACATACAGAAGCCGAAAGAGATATTCAAGATCCAGTGAGGGGATCTTTAGTACATAAAGCAGCAACAGATCAATAACTAGCCTACATCTTAGGTGCGAGACAACCAAAACGGCCTCAGTGAGTTGAGAAAAATATTGAAATTTTAGTAACAGTTATAGGCCCAGTCATTCTTCTGATCACTAACCATTCCAATTTTTAAGAGCAATATGTTCAAACCTATGGAAGGAAAAGCTTGTCAGCAGTTCCAGCTTTCAGAAATCTATTTTCACAGATTATTTTGGGGAATATGATGAAGAGAACGAGCTTCAAGAGAATGGTAAGGAGTTTCTTGTGGAGAAGTTTAACTTCTTCAAACACATCAATGAATTAAATAAAGTTCAGAGGGACTTCAAATGTTAGCTACTCTGCAGATCCTCTCAGAGTAACTTGGGTGAAAGCCATGTGTGCATATCTCTCTCTCTCTCTCTCTCTCTCTCTCTCTCTCTCTCTCTCTCATGCATGCAGGCACATAGAAACATAAGATTAGGAAGATATATAAGAAACACAATACTAGACAACACAAATAGAAAGGGAATACCTGTTCAAGAGTATGATGAGCAAGATCAGTTGTTGATATCATTAGTCCAGCAGCAAAGGAACCCAATTCAAGGCTCAGGCCCAACTTATCACTACACTGGAACAAGATAGTTTAATTACATTAATACAAGTTTCCAGACAAAGTGCACATTGTTGAATTAGTAAATGGATTGGAAATTATTGAAATTTCAATATATTAGAATTTCTCGACGAATTACAGATGTAGATAACTTGATCAAACAAAAAATTCCAAATGCCATTAAAGTGTCAACAAGAAGAATTGAGAAGTGCAACAAACCCACGCAACGAGCAAGCAGAACGCAACAGATGCCAATTGGTAGAGTTCATTAGTCTGCACAGAAGAAAAGTAAAATATCAGAAGAAAGTCACTGCAACATATTTGCTCAATGCAATGTCACCTGTGAAGATAGACTAATCATCAACTTCAGTAACCGAGGTATAAGAGTGCGGGACAATATTGACAAAATGGTCAGGAATGTAATTAACACCACCAACCTGTAAAAGGAAAGTTATGATCCCATAAATGAGAGGATAAATAATTGAAATGAAAGAGTGAGCATAAGTAGAAACTAAAACAGTTGAGAATCACATAACTTGATCATAAAATATTTTTTCCACAAAAGGAGTATTGAGGAAATTGAAGTATTCACAACTCACAACAGTCAACAGAGTACAATCAATTAAAAACAAGATAGAATTTAAATGTGGGAAGGACAGAACATCTGCTAGTAGATTTGTCATTTTCCTGCTAGTTTACAACCAATACTATTTGAGCACATTAGTAGTTCTAGAAGTTGTCGATAAGTACAAGACAGGGATACAGGAAAAAAAAACCTAGCAACACATATCAAATGCGTAAGGTAGAGGACAAATATTTCATGCAACAATATAATTGGCTAGGTCAATGTAATTGAGGAAAAGAGTTTCAACCCCGTCTCTAAGTATAAAATCAAGAACATTCAAAACCATTCTGTAAGGTATATTGCCTTACAATTTTGTCATGGAAACCATTCCTTGTAGAGCACCAGATGTACCACCAAGGATAGGTAGAAGGGCAAATAGCAAACCCACAGCACAGTCCTGGAAAGTAGCCGTGTTCTCAGACATCCAAACCATAATCCATGCAAATATATAATTACTCACAAGCCATTAATTAGAACAGTCAACAATTATGTACATTTATGTGGAAATGATAATAGCATTTCAACTTTCAACTGACTTGGTACCAAAGAAACAATCTAAAGAAAAGGCAGACCTGCAGAATGAGGGTTCCAACAGTAACCTGCCCGTATAATGTATTGATACTATTCTTTTCCATCAAGAATTTCAAAACCTGCATGAAAGATATTGAATCAGCTTGCATTAAGCCATCAACAGTATAGAGGCATAGGAGTTCTGTTATATACTTGACAAGAGTTTTATGATGTTGATCGCAAATTTCAAGGTGTAATGGATACCACATGCATGCACACACTCATTATTAATAAACATGCACACGTGTATATAGAAAAGAAGCCCCCTTTGGGGAATGAAAGGACTCGGCATTTCTCCAGTCTACTTGGTGTAAATTTTGTGATTTGGGGCAAACTTTAATAATGCAAAAGATACACTTTTATCATATAGGGTTTACACCAACATATAGGGTTTAGGGTTTAGGACAAAATTTTCTTTTTGAGGCAACAGGGGCTTTGAACTCAAAACCTTCATTCCCCAAAAGGGGGCTTCGAACTCAAAAAGAAAAACTCACATTCATTAGGAACTAGAAGCATACTGTAGGATGTTTTTATCAAAGGAATTGATTGCAGTAGCAAGGTGAAAATGGTTTTCATGAATGTTGTTGGACCACCTGATAGAGACCAAGGGATTCAAAGCATATCAAAGTATAAAGAAAACAAAACTGAAGAGGAATACTGATGTTCTCAGGATATCTCCAGACAAGGCTTATTATGCCAACGACCAAGCAAAACAGAATTGAAATAACAAACTTCTCAGAATATCTCCTGCGCAAGCATATAATTCCAGAGACCTTATAATTGTCGCCTGTCCCAGGAAATCTGCTGACTCAATTCTTTAAGTGTATTGAAGGTATTTTACTAAGATTCCATAATACACGGATAGGTTAAAAAATTTTCAAGAAGTCGTTAGCCACAATGAAGAGGATATTAGTATTGTGATAGAGTCCATGGATATGTCCACACCACAAGAAGACAGGTTCTTAATTAACAGAAAAGTTGCCTCTACTTTATTAAGAAAACAAATTCAATAATTAACACACCCAGAGAAGGTTCCCTCCCCAATAGTTGCTTGCTGAATACTCTTATTATTCAGATGTAAGCCTAACAATAACTATTACCAAAAGTACTTCAAAAAGACCTGAGCCGAGTAGGAAGGTATGAAGTCCAGCTACAAAAGAAACAATCCAAACTAACAATTTTTATTTTTCTAGATATTTTTGCATCCCACTATGAGGGGTATTTACTTTCTTACATGAAATTTTATTTTTCTTGATATTTTTCCACCCCACTTAAAAAATTCATGGGGTCATGATGGTCCTTACTCCAGCTTAATTTTCTATGCCATAAATTGAGATGAAAAAGGACCAAAATATTAGAGCACTCCAAAGAAGAATCATCTTTAACCTCACAAAAAAATGACTGCAGGTTCAAAATCAGATGAAGATTGTACCACTGCTGTAGAGGACATTGAGAGGAAGACACCAACAAAGACTCCTTCAGATGCTTCCCCACCGCATAACTGCAAAGGTATTCCTTGTACATATTAATAAATAGAATATCTATGAAAAAGGACTAGACAAGAAAAGCACAGTCCAAGAATAGTACTGAAATAAATATATCAAGGACAAAGGTGAACCGTGATCTAGAAAATCTTGCGCTGGGTTCATCATATAACTCCTAAACATGTTTCTGTTCTCTCAGTTCAAAGTATTAGTTTGTGCTGTTATTTTGAGCATATTTCCCCAAAAGGAAATGAGCCATCGAAAAACCTTTGACATCTAAAGTAAAAGTGGATTCCATCAATTCATAAGCCAAATCAACTAATTTTGTCGAAGACTTTTCCTAGACTCTTCAGATAATAAAATTTCCTTCACCATTTCCTAAACAAACACTAAATCCAACCCTTGACTATTTCTGTTGGTCCCGGATATCAGGGTATACTTTGGCAGCGGAAAATACGTAAGTTCGTTTCTTGCACTCTGCTGGTT
>JAPKLW010000177.1:152160-179080 GCA_026898455.1 Plectranthus barbatus
AACACATATTCTGCTGGTAAGATCTCTCAGCCTCCTGCTGGTGAAATCTTCCCAACTGGTGAACAGTGACCAGTCAATAGCTCTACTCCATGCTGATGAACAGTGTCAGCATGAGTCTTCGTCAGCCGCTTGCTGGTGAGACTTCTCTCAACTGGTAAGCACATCTCATGCTGGTGAACAGTAGCCAGCATGAGTCTTGATCAGCTACGACTTACAACTCAAAAGACCTATACAGGACTTTACATTTGAGACTAGAGCTATTCTAGAGACAAACTGACGCTGGTTGGACTTAGGATTTGATCCACCAAAACACTTAAACACCAAATCTAAGATCTAAGCTATCAATTGGAGAAGGGAAACTTAGCCAGATTTCCCAACAATTTCCCTTAAAAACCTTTCTCGTGAAACAAAACTCACGACTAATTAAAAATTATAGAGCAAAGACAGCCTCAAAAACTCCTTGATATTTTCTATGGATTAATTAATCAATCAAGCTTTCTAGATTGGATCAATACTTTAGTACAATATTGGGATTACTACTTTGAACAACACTTTGTATAGCAGTAATGTGATTGCAAATGTGCACGGGTCCAAGAAACTGAGAATAGAGAGGATACCAAGGCTGTTATCCCACACAAACACATAAATAGAAGTATTTGAAGCAAACCACCGAACACAGCAACCGCCCGCACAACACGAATCTGCATTGTCAGTTACATTAAGTATCAGTTTATTGATTTCTTCAAGTTTTTATCTACATCACATAATAGGGTTAAGCATGTAAATTTGGATACAAGCGGGATCAACCTTCACTACAGAGAATTCCAAGCCCAATGCAAAAAGAAGAAAAATAACTCCAAACTGTGCCACTGTTTCAACCTGCATGCAGAGCACAGGCACATATATTATCTTTGGGAAATGACAAGGCTTTCACAAGAAAAATCACAGTGTCATAGTTATAGCAGTAACATAATCGCAAAGAAGCAGTAATGTCATGCACAATAATAAGGGTAATTCAAAAAGCTACATACTTGGACCATTTCACTGACAAAACTAAAACCTCCAGGTCCTATAAGGGATCCTGCTAGTAAATATCCAGTTATAACCTGCAATGTTAAAAAACATATAATCATCACAAAAACTTTTCATATTTCTGTCAACTTTCATGAAGCATCAGCAATAGTCCAGGAATAACCAAAGCATGGAGAATCAATTAATAGAATTTGCCAAAATCAGCAAAAACAACATAAATTCTCTTGGAAAGCATACTGGTTGTCCAGCGCAAGCAAAGGCAATTCCACCACAGGTTGCAGAAACAATTACAACAACTAGATCTGATATGAACCTGTGAAAAAACAAGGCAAGATGTTGGATTTCTTATTAAATATTTCAATGAAGAATACTGGGTACCAGGGGGAGAAAGTCAGAACTCTGACCTGAGGTCCAACTGTAAAATAGGAAATTTCGATTTGGGATTGGACATAATGAAGACATTATCCTGAATATAATTTTCAATAACTGGAGTCAAATACTTCAGGCATTACTTGAAAAGGGAACTTGTAACAATTGAAAATAGTTGTATTGCATTCTAAAGTAACTAACTTATACAAACATTGGAAAATCCCAATGAAACTAATACTGAATGAAGTAGTAAGTACCTTGCTATCAATCAAGGTTGGTGTTTCTTCAGGTTGATTCTCATTATCAAGATTAAAAACATCATGAAGCTGAAATGACCTGACATTAAGTCAGGAAAGGTATCAACTAAAATCAAGCTTTGACTTTATTATAGACTACATTAATAAAAAGCTAAAGTAACAGCAACACGACACAGCAGACTGTTCAATTGAGTAATTCAGGTTTAGGAAGCATACTTTTCATCTTTTGTCTCATTCTTCTTGGGCTTCACTCTTGCAACTGTTTCCAGAACTGCCTGTGAATTTTACAAGATGCAACATAGACAGCAGCGATGAGCAAGTTGAAATTGAAGTGCACAAGTGGAAAGAAATTTTATGTCAAGTTCAGATATTCCAAGCACTGAGGTCCCCTTCCCCCATCTTGTTTATTATCTAAATGCATTGATTCTAAGTATTTTCCTTCTTTCACACAATGAGAGATGATCGTTTTTTAAACCAAAAAAAAGGGGTAAATCAATATGATCATGACGTTGAAGGTGCTTGAGATGGTAGCGTTTGGATTGCGATAATTCAGCCAGGATGATTCTGTCTAATTTAGACCATACTAAGACCTACGCCAATATGATCATGACGTTGAAGGTGCTTGAGATGGTAGCGTTTGGATTGCGATAATTCAGCCAGGATGATTCTGTCTAATTTAGACCATACTAAGACCTACGCCGTCAGAAGGAAAGATAATGAGCCACCCCGATAGCAAGAAATTCTAGCTTTAAAACAGATTTTGTAACCAAATTCCCAATCCTGTTGTGAAAGCAGGACTAAAACGAAGAACAAGCAAGAATAACTTCCCCTGTCCAGCAAAACCCAAAGGCCCTCATCAATGTTTCGAGCTTTTCTTTCTGCCCACTCTATGGACTACCATCATCATTCTTATGGTCTTATTTCATCAGCAGTGGCTTTGGCTGTTGTTCCTAATCGATTATTTATATGACAGAAACAGCATTTGACTCATCACAATTTTGCTTCAACTTCAGAAGAACATGAGTGAAAACCAATGCCTTTCTAAAAGCAAATCTATAGAGTGTAAAGCTGCATTATCATCTGAAACCCTCTCAAGAAATGCATTGAATGGTTAGCTCTTCCACTCAATCATATGCCTTAAGGTTACCTAACAGTTCATACTTCATAAGAGACCTATTTTTTTTATTTTTTTTTGGGTGCAAACGTAAGTGTTCTATTACATACTACAAGTAATATTCAATGTCCAATCCATATAGAATTAATACAAAAGAGGAAAAGGTATCAAACTAAGTCAGTGTCTCTGATGAATGTTGATCATCAGTAACTTGACAGTCAGGCGATGGAATCAGCAGATACTGACATCAAGTGGACTTTCAGTTGCAGTAGAAACATAATAACACATATGAATTATAATAGTTACTTTCTCTTCGAATAAGCTAAATACAACAAAACACTCAAGCTGGAGCCTGGAGTTTCTTTTTCATTTGTTTTAAGTTTCAAGAAAAATGGTTTTCTTTGGAAATCTAAAGGGAAAGCATTTAAGTGCATGCAACATTGTCTGATCTGAGAGTGGCCACAGGTTTCTAATAATCTCCAAGTAAGCAAGTACCTAGAACTAATTTTCAAGATGCCACAAATGGCTGAGTCAAATTAGTTCAAGAGTGCACTTCAAAATCTTTAAAGTGCTCTGTCAAATTGTGAATATAAGCATGCTCAAACATAAGAAGAATTAATAAGGGAAGCAACAAACCTGCTGTTCGGCAACACTGTTGTTGAAGCTCCCATGATCTTTGACTACAAATATAAAAAAGAGAAGAGATTGCAATCACAAACTCAATTCATATGTTCCTATCCAACCAAAAATCCCTATTCCGACATTACTAAGTTTAATTAACTCCAACTGTTTCAAATCACATCAATCAACTTCTTGACTGAACTCATTTCATGAAAACAACCTTCATAGAGGCACAAACTATCCCGAATCGCCAAATTAACCGCACTCTTAATGTCTTCATCAAATAATCGTTTGCATTAATTTAACGTGCATCAAAACAATCTTAAGTTCTGACTAAAGCCAATAGAAACTTCGTAAGCAGTGGTGTTTTGGTAATTGTTATTTAAATGTCGACGTCATATCATAAAACACAACGCATCAACGAACTTTGAAAACATGACTCTGAGTAAAGGAATGCCAACACTGATTTTCAAATTTTCAATCCATTAATAGAAATACATAAAAGTAAAACATGCCATGTAAGGGAAAGATCGCATCGTTACTCCATGTAAAACATAATAACCTAGCACATAATTCAGGGAACGAATAAGAAATTGGCAAAAATGAAATGTACAAAGGGGTAAAGCACAAAGTACAATGGCGGAGATCTACACTAACCGTCGGCGAGTTCATCAGTCTCGTTGAACTCTTTCTCCAATGCGTGATCAATCATATCGGCAAAAGTATTTTCCTTTCGCAAAGACGTATCATTTGAGGCAGTACCATTAACGACGCCGTTTTCAGGCATCGAGTCGCCGGCGATGAGAGGTGACAAAATTAATAAGAAGAGACTTACGCGAGTAAAAAATGTTCGCATATTTTCTATTTGCTCTTCTACAATCTGTTAGAGGAAGGAGAGAGCCAGAGAGGAAAAATACTGCGGCAGGTGAGTGTTCCCTCGCGCAAGTTAACTGAGACGGTGGAGGCGGAGGCGGACGCGGAGGTGGAGTGAATTACAGGAGGAGTTTGTCAAATTTACTCATCCCAGATACGCGGCGCTTGAGATCTGCGTGAGAGTTTAACGAGAAGGTCGGGGCCACGCAGAGCGCGGAGGGTGTGGGAGACGCGCCGCCTTGCCCGGTGGTTTGCTGGCTCGTGAAAATTTCCAATTTAATTATCTTTAGAAAGAGTAATTTATGGAGATTTAACCGATTGAAATGATAGGTTAAATATTATTTGAGGGGAAATTATGAATTTTTTTATTTTATTTTTACATCTCAACTCTCTCTATAAGAGAAATAATATCGAATGTTTTATAAATTAGAGATATTTATCTCAATTTTTTTCATATTATAAAAATTTCCTCTAATATTTATTTCTATTAGTTAAAATATTTTAGGTAATTGACGAAATTAAAAATATGTTGAGTCTCATATATAGTTAGGATTGGTTAATTCATAATTATAGTTTGTGTTTTTATAACGTGTCTCTAAACATATATTAAATCTCGTCAATCACTTAAGGTATTTTTAACTAATTAAAATAAATATTAGTGTGAAATTTCATTATATGAAAAGGTTGGTGTAAATTTCTCTAATTTGTCAAATATTATGATATACATTATTAGGAATTATTGTGTTTCGATGAATGTCAAAAGGCATAATTTAACTATTCTTATATATGGAGTTGACTTATTTAAATTGATCTTAGATTTATTTTGATAAATTCTAGGCCTTGTCAGCTAACAATTTAAAGGGGTTAATTTCATCAAAAGTTACTGAACTATTTTACTTGTATCAAATTGGATACTAAATTTTCATTTGTATCAAATTGAGTACTAAACTAGTATTTTTATATTATTGTTGGTTTAGATTCAAACTTTCTTATTTATTTAATAATACATGACAATTATATTACACAAAAATTATCACATGTATTATGCCTAATTAATAATTAAAACACTAAAATCTAATATTAAATATTTTAACCTAATATTTAACTCTGTACGTACACTCTTCCATAAAATTAAAACTGTAATTTTTATTAATTAAATACTAAAATTCAAATTTACATATTTAATCCAATATATCACTCCCTTCGCACACATCCAAAAAATTAAAAATTTTAATTTGTGAATTTTATTTTTATTTTTATTTTTTAATTTTTGCAGCCTTAAAACGTAATTAATATGGATAATTAAAGTTTACCTTATTTATATATAATTCTTGTGTTACATAATCGTTCATAATTTATTTTAAATGACATTGCCTTAAAGAAACGAGAATTAAACAAAATGAAATTAAATACTTAAAAATAATAAAAACTTAAATTAAAACACTTATATACAAATATTATTAATTAGTACAAAGAAATTGAAATACTTATCTACGCCCATCCCAAAACTCATGTTACTTGGCAAATATGTTTTAAAGATTTCCAATATTATGGTGGCTGCTTTGTTTATATATATTAGGGTGGCTGTGTTGATAATATATCTTAGGGTTTAAATATGTAATTTTAGTTTTAAGTATATTAATTAATAATTAAAGATAATACATGTGGCAATTTGGGTATAATTGCTATGCATAATTAAGTAAATAGAAATGTTTGAATTTAAAAAAATCATTAATAATATAAAATATTAGTTTGATGCTCATTTTGATACATATAAAAGTTAAGTACCCAATTTGATACAAGTACGATAGTTTAGTAACTTTTTAAGAAATTAACCCCAACTTAAAGACTTGATGAACTGTTCCAATAGATCAAGCTCAACCACAACTAGTCACTCAACTCACAGTTGTGAGAGACTAATTGGCAGTTGAGAAAATTGACCAGTTAAAAAGAGCATTAACTGACAGCTTAGGAGGAAATGATAGATGAGTTCATAAGGAGCCTTAAAGACAAGCTCAACCGAGTCCACGATTAGCTTAACTTTTCATTGAATGTGAAGTCTTTTCACACGATTGTTCACCAATTTTCGCTTGCAAATAGTATCGATAACATCTCATATATCAACGGTCTGATTTGAAAGTAGACTACAAAACAACCCATTCAAGAAGGAAAGAGATGATCACCAAACTTTATCACTGATCTTGTTGATTAAGACTGCTTAAGCTTTCTACTCTATCAAGCTCTAAAGATTTACCGTGCATCCTTAAGCACGAGATCACCATCTGTCTTTTAGATGAGACCATCCGAGACTGTAGTTATGCTTCAACAAGATTCGGAGAATATTCTAGCACTTGTTTGTGAAAAAACTATCTACACAACTCAATGATCATGAAGAGAACATAAAACTTCAACCAACAGTCAGCAGGAGAAGCTTACTTTGTGGAGAATGGTAAAGCTTTGAGAATTACAGTACCCTGTGACCGGAGGAAGATAAAAAGCTTCCCGTCAGTATAAGAACTGAATATGTAATTTATATTTAAATACCAAAAGCAACCGAAGTTAGTGGATTTCCTTCCGCAGAGGAAGAAGAGTGGATGTAGGGACTTTTGGCTCCCGAATCACTATGACCTTTGTGTTGTTTATCACATTTACTTTCAGTTGTTTGTTTTCACTACACATCTCAGTCTCTTATTGAGGATTATGAAACCTTAAGGAAATAACTTCAGTTTTAAAACTAATGTTAAAAATCTTACATCTGAGTCTAATGTCTTAAAAATTGAAAATCTTAAGCAAAAGCAAATTATTTATTATTTCAAAGGCTCAAGTGATACTTTGATTGACAAAATTGTAATTTACATGTAGAACCTGATGAACAGTGTAGTTCGGCTCAAAGGTGTGTCTACGACCTTAGAGGAGAAAGAGATATTTCATTATTGAGATGAAGATTTACATAGTACAAGGTGTTGGGGACATACCCTAGTAGCCCAAGTCAAACTAACAACTCGAAGCCCAATTGGGTCGTAGTTTGCTGACCCAGCCAGCTATTGAGCAAGACAAATCATCCAAGTAATGAGGCCGGCACCGAAGCAGATGCTCGCCATCGAGGTGGTGAGACAATAGCTCATGGGACTTGGCGGCGCAGAGCCATTACAAATCCTAACTGACTGCGAGAATCTTGAGCAGTTGCGAGATTGTCGGTGACCACATCCTCCCGGACGGCTAGGTCTAGACTAAGGTTCTTCCTCTACTTCGTTGTCTATAAAAAGGGGAACTAGACCCATTTTTTGTATCGCCCTTTTGTTTTCTTAAGCTGTACCAAAACTCTGTTAAAACACATACAGAATCACCATTTTTGCGTTTTCTAAAGCACTAAGTTTGGTTTATTGCTTTTTGTAGATTTCGTATCGTTCCTATCAAATGAATATTGATTGCTATCTCATTCTTGCATTGTTATTTATTGCTTTTTCATTATTGTCAGTCATTCTCTTTAATGATTCTAAGAGCTCCGTTTAATCCATTTAAATCGAACCTCAACATTTGGCGCACATCGTGGGGCTCTTGGAATCAATCTTTTTATAAATGGCAGGTAAACACGAGAATCCTATCGATGCCCTCCGGGGACCTGAGTGTTAGGTTATGTATACTGCAAAGCATTATGATTGGTATAACGGTAAACAATTTTGTTTGATATACTGGTAATCATTAATGTCTTGTATACAATGATACAATTCATCTGTCTGATTAACAAACGTACAAAGTGAACATCAGTATCCTCTTGTCCCATCGATAAGGAGATCATACGGTGTGCAGGAGATCACAAAAGATCGTATGGGTCGCTTGACCTAGCGAGATATGAATAGTTGTCACGGGTGAAACAGTCCCATGATAGACTGTTGGTTTATACTGCAACACATTCAGTATTTAGTGGCTTATCTTAGTTGCTGGATGTGCTGGTACGTTTGGTACGTATTGATAGGACCTACCTAAGATCTATTCTTTTATCTGACATTAAAAGAATCTTAATCTTGATGGCTTGATGGAATCTTAAGCCTAATGAAGGTCCAGAAGACAATGCAGAATTGTAAACTACGTGGAATTGTGTAATAGACAACGCGGATTCCGCGTTGTCTATTACCTTATTTCTTGTAATACATTTGAGATGTATTCCTAATAGACTACACCAAGATTTTTGTCCCGATGGTGTAGTATGAAAAAAAAAAGAATTCTTTTGAAGCATGATTTGTTGATATGGTTTAAGCATTTCTATCATATTCGTTTCTTATAAATTCTTGGAAACAATAGTAACTTCTTGGATGATTCTAAGTTAGTGTAAAAAGTTTCTCAAAAGTTATGACTGTGACATATGTCTAGCAGGTCATAATGGTTTTGAGAATATTTAGTTTTGATTACTAAACATGACAGTGGTGGGTTAGAATCAAGATAAGGTTGTTCATAGAATATTTTGGGAAGAAACGAATGATGGTTATAGCCTTGTGAATTAGCAAGATTGTTGCTGATGTCAACGAATGGTTCTTTTGAGACTAAATAACGTACTATCAAATGTGATATGGTTCTTCTAGAAATTGAAGATACTAATGCATTTTCATTAAGAAAACCCTGTGTGAGTGTGGATGTACCTAGGTTAGTACGGTATCACACACACAATCGATGGTGCAAAGTTGTTGGTCCCTGATCAGAGTCGTGATAAGTACCCGAAGGATACTTAGCAAATGCAACGGAATAATAAGTTTATCTTGCACTTAGATATTTTCCAAATATTTAGCTCGGAGGTTGAAGTTATGTTGTTTCAGAGGTATACTCTAGCAACTTGAGGTTGCTAGGTTTTAAATCGATCAACAGAAACAATAAAACAGTAGATAAGAACACAAGATTTATAGTGGTTCGATCTACAAGATCTACGTCCATTCCTCAGCCGTATCGCTGAGAATTTCACTAAAAAGATATTTGAAGTACAAGGAATTGCCGAACACTTGTAGCAGGCGGTGAGCTTTCGAGCCGGCCACTACAAAGCTATCCTCCGTTACTTCGATCTCTTCGGTCGGTAGCTGCGGAGTAGTCAAGGGCACACCTTCGTAAAACTCCTCCTTGCTGCAATGGAAGCTTTAGAGTTCCTTCCCGAACTTTTCCGGGGTTTTTGGCAACAACCCGTGATAGTCAATCTCTTTTCAGAGATGTGACTGCTGGATGCTTCCTAGTATGGAAGGTATCCCAATGATTGATCCTTGAATGAAGTCAAGGAATCTCTTGAATGCAGTGTCAGATATTCAATGTTTGACACTTGTTGTTGACAGCTTTTAAGATTCTTCTCTTTTGTGGGCTCTCAACTGACTACTCTCTTTTTCTTTTCGCTTGTCAAAGGTATCTTTTGATTTACAACTGTGGTAGGAGAGTGAGTAGTACGAGTAGTCTCTCTCTGTTGGACTTCTCTTTTATATCTGGAGATTCAAACTTTGAATCTCCAAACCCGTTAGACACAACAATCTTCTTCGTCCAAAAGAGTTACTTGCTTTTTCTTCCTTTCTGGCGTGGTACAGTGTCTTTTTACCTACTTCGGGTAAGGCTTTCGTCCTTTGTTGTACCTTCTGTCAGAAGGGCGTCTTTAGCAAGTGTTTGCTCGATTTCTTTGCTTAGCATTCTATCGGAGAATGCTGGAAACCTTCAGCTAAGCCTTTTGACTTTTTTGATTGCTAAGTACTTCTAGCAATCTGTCTTCGTAGCCAATCTGCTGACTCCTCAACAGTTGCTTACTCAGCACTTGAGTCTTAGTTCTTGATTGATATATCTTCTAGCAATCTCTTCCGTAGTAGCGAATGTTGACTCCTTCAGAATTCCGCTATCTTCTTACTGTAGTAGCGAATGCTGACCCCTTCAGCATTCCGCTATCTTCATTTTGCTGACTGCTAAGCGAATGCTCCTAGCAGTCTCTTCTTTCTGCATATGATTGTTAGCACTTAGCAATCATTCTTCTTAGCACATGACTACTTTCTTCTTTAGCAGTCATCCTTGTCTGCTGACTTCTCTAGCAGCTACCATCTGCTGAGAATACTTTTAGCATTCTAATCTATTACAACTCGTTATTTTTCCTAAACAGGACATTACATGTGAGTTGCTAGACTATGCTAGACTTCAGCAATGATCGACCAAACTACTAAGGCTTTGATTCAACACAACCTTTTACAATTATGATCTAAGGGAGAATTACACCATAATTCCCAACAAAGGTGAGGAACCTTGAGGAACTGCACCGATTGCTAGCGCAACACCGGTGCTTCGTTGTAGTGGGAGGTTGTACTTCATCCAAGATTTTGATTTGGTTGATAGTACTCCCCATAACTACAATGAAGCACTATTTGACAAGAATGCAAACAAGTAGTGCATCACCATGAATTCAATAATAGAATTCATTATGCTATGGTTGTACACCAGAAGTCTTGACTGATAGATAACTTCATAGCTATAAGCAGTATGTAGCCTTACAAGGTATATACAGGAGCGAATGAAAGTATTAAGCAAAGGTTGGTGGTAAAGTATTATAGTCAGTAAGAGAACATAGACTATAATGAGACTTTTCACTTGGTTCCCGTACTTAAGTTCATTCGGATACTCCTGGCTATAGCAACATTTGAAAACCTAGTAATCTGGCAATTGAAATAGTCAGAAGGTTTTGTGTAGTAAGGTGAAAGTATCTTATCTAGAAGCTTTGGAAGTCCTTTTAAGAAATCAAGCTTACCGGTCATGAAACTTATGTTCATACGACGTGATAAAAAACTATGAAATTTCACCATACATGAATGCGAGTTCGGGATACTGGTTATATGTCAGATTTAGCGTGGTGTATCTTGCACAGTATGTAGATAATAATATTCTATTTGGCAACAATGTGGAGGTAATATCAGGCATACGAGGATGGTTATCTGAACGGTTACAGAAGTTGGACGAAAAGGACACTGGATGTACATTCTCAGGATCAAAGTCTTGCATGTTTGCAAGAAGAGGATGTTAAGTTTGTCCGAAATGTTCTACATAGTTACTGTATAAAATCTAATATATAGCTATGCGATTTTTATAGTTGATAGATATCAATCATAACCCTGGACAAACACAATATGGTCGAGTATATGTGATGTGGATTATGGTTAGGATCTCGAGGTGGACTAGATCATAATAATGTCTTACTCTAACTATATTTTCACTTTGGGTAATAGAATCATATAATAACAGAGTGTAAAACTATCGAGTTTTATGGAACTCCACCATAGTAGTATATGGTTCGAGTATTATCAATTAGAATTCACTAATGATTATTCATTTGCATATGGTATCCCTAGTTTAAGTGATAGTACTAGTGCAGTTGCAAATTTGAGAAACCTAGAATTCACAAAGTGATATAACATATAGAGTTAAGTACCAAAATAAAAGAAGACATGCAATCGAGTAAAAAGTGAAATAGTCTTTCTTTAGCTGCTTGATTTGTAAAAAAGGCTCACACAAAAATATATGATAGGCATTCATAATTTTGGACTGTGGTTGATGCAAGCCACTCAGTGATTACATTAACAACTAATAGTTTTAACACATTGTATACTCTCGAAAGCATATCATGATGCTTTGAGTATAAGTGGGAGATTGTTAGGTTATGTATACTACAAAGCATTATGATTGGTATATTGGTAAATAGTATCGTTTGATATATTGGTAATCATTAATGTTTTGTATACAATGATACAAATCTCCTGTCTAATTAACAAATGTACAAAGCGAACAACATTATCATCTTAAAATAATTCATTTTCTAAATTGAATAAACCTGAGATGAAGCCAACCATGCCTAAGAAATGGGTGAAGCAATATGTTCCTAATGTGAGGAAACCCATTTCAGCAACTGAAACTGAGTTTGTCAAAATGTCAGTTTCACGTCCGAATTTGAGAAATCCGATGTCCTTTAATCATACTTCTTATGAGAAGAGGACTAATCCAAGTAGGGGGAACACCTACTTGAAGAGCCCAAACAAATTTCTTTTTCAAGGGCTAGGAAGACTACACATCCAGGACTTGATTTCCGAGACTGACAAAAACTTAGTTTCCAAAAACTCAGTTTTTAGAAACTCATTTTTCAGTAAGAGTTCACACACACCCACTATTCCTTCTAACATGCATCCAAATAGCATACACTATTTTAGAATGAAGAGAAAGGTGGAGAAGAAATCATCGATTCTTAAGGTGAAGCAAGTTTGGATTTCCGAAGGATGGATCCAAAATGACTTACACAGCAGGACCCACAGAAGCTCGGGTAACTAAAGTCTAACTTTCCCTGTGTTACAGGTACATGGACATCAGAATTAGCTCTAGAAGAAGAAAAGAGCTTCGATTCTTGATAGTGGATGTTCCGCTCATATGACCGGAGAAAGAGACTTACTCTCAAAGCTTAAAATGGCGAGAGGACCCCCTGTGGTATTTGGTGATGATTCAAAGGGGAGAGTCATAGGCAAAGGATACGTGGAATATAATGGCATTACCATCAAGAACGTATCCCTGGTCACCAACCTCAATTACAATTTCCTGAGTATTAGTCAACTTATCTAAAGTGGATATCAGGTGGCATTTGCCGAAGCTGAGTGCCTTATCAAAGACAAAGACTCCAAAGAGGTCATACTGAAATGGATCAGAAAATGGAGTCTTTATCTCATGGATTGGGAGAGCGGTCAAGCCGACACTTGCCTTGTTGCAACAAGCTCAACTCAAGACGACACTAATTGGTTATGGCACAAAAGACTAAGCCACCTCAACTTTCAGTCGATCATACACCTTGCCAAGCACAAGCTAGTGGAAGGACTTCCAAAAATTGGATTCAAGAAGGACGATGTCTGTAGAGCGTACCAAATGGGGAAGCAGACCAAAACTTCATTCAAAAATTATCGAGTAACAGCAAGCACATACCGAATATTGGAGCTGTTGTACATGGATCTTTTTAGACCAATCAAGCCACCCACCATTGGAGGGAAGAGATTCACTCTTGTAGTTGTTGATGACTAATCGAGGTATACTTGGGTGAGGCTCATGAAGACGAAGGACGACGTCAAGCTCCAACTTTCAGAACTGATTTTGTAGGTGCAAAATAACAAAGGAGTGACCATGAAGAGGATAAGGTCTGACAACGGAACTGAGTTCTGCAATGGACCCTTGATGGATTTATGCAAAACGTAGGAATTACCCACGAAAAGTCAACTCTGAGGACTCCTCAAGAAAATGGACTTGCTGAGAGAAGAAATCGCACACTCAAAGAGGTAGTAAAGACCATGCTCGCTGAAGTAAGCTTTAAGCGAAGGATACTGGGGAGAAGTCTTGATGACGGGATGTTATACTCATAATAGAAGTGCCATCAACAGTCGTCATCACAAAACTCCCTACGAGGTCTACAATGATCGTAAGTCTTCTATAGCTCATCTTCGTGCATTCGGTTCACCATGTTATATTCACAATAACGAAAAGTCGAAACTGAATACCTTCAGTCCTAAAGCTGATGAAAGAGTGTTACTTGGTTATGGATATCCTTCTCACAAGGGATATAGGGTACTCAATTAGACTACAAGACTTGTGGAGATAACATTTAATGTTGATTTTGATGAGTCTATTCTAGTGTGCAAGACCTTGAAAGAACTGGAACTTGATACTCGTAAGATCAAGGATATCAATGAGAAACTGAGTTATGAAAAAAGAAGATACTAATGCAGTTTCTCAGACTAGATCGATGAACGAAATATCAAGTAATCTAGAGGATTCAGCTGGATTGCAACCTGCCGAAGAGGCCAGTGATGCTATAGTTCTTGCTAAGGCCATAGATTCCCTAACACTTAATACAGGTACAAATCAAGGGGGAACTTAAGTTCAAGCTAAAATTGAGAATGACGTTCAAGCTGGAATTGACTTTGGCAAAATTGAGTTTACTGGAAATGAAGATGCCCAACCTGAAGAGGTGAATCCAGAAGATCAAGAACTGGAAATTATTGAAGCAATCACTGGAGAAGAAGGAACAAACACAATTTTGGAGGATCAAGCTTCAAGAGAGGAAGGTCTAGCCATGGTGAAATCTACTCTAACCTCCGTTCCAGTTTCGAGAACTGACTTTCAAGGTGTGTTCATTCAACCAATCGAAGTTACTCAGCTCCAGAAGCCAAAGTGGTTGAGACATCATACTGAAGATGCTGTGTTGGACAACATTGTAAATCCAGTCCACACACGTCATGAAAGTGCCTTACTGACATGCTTTATCTCTCAACAGCCAGAACCAATGTGTTGGTCCCCGATCAGAGTAATTGTAAATGCAGCAAAATATTAAAGTATCTTGCACTTATCTTGCTGAAGTCTCGACTCAGCAAGTTCTTTTAACATATGTGTTTAAGCTCGAGAAGTATTTAGGTTTATTGCAAGTTAAATATTAACACTTGAGGTGTTGGTTTCAAACAACAAATAAGCAATGAAACAGTAAACAAATAATGACACAAAGGTTCTAGTAGTTTGAAAAAATGTTCTATGTCCACTCTACGGTCTACTGACTGGAATTCACTAAGATTGAGTATACAAGTAGGACTTGATCTCTAACTGCAAGCAACTACTTTGTCTAGTCACAACGCACCTTCAAGCACCCTTGATAACAATCTTCTCAACACTTCTTGGAGTGAGGACACACCTCGCAGCCTCCTTGAATGCTGAAATAGGATTTTTATAGTTCTTCCTGGAACTTCTCCACTCTGCGGCAGTTGCCCAAACTAGTCAATCTTGCAAATCAAAATGACTGCTGAGTTCTTTCTTAGACAGAAAGAACTTCAAGAATAACATTAGAAGCGAGCTTCTAGGGACTTATGATGAACACAATTATCTTTTGCAATGCCTTGATCGGTTCTTGATCGGATTTGAATTCGACATAGTATATGCGTATATTTGCATAATAGTCAAACTTTCGAACTGACCGTCACTCCTCGTTCTTTCTTTTCTGAAAATCACAGAGATGTTCTGGTCCTCTTCGTCATTTGATTGGCTCTTCCCTCATTTAGCCGACTTGTCAGAATGGATCTCTAAGTTAATTTTTCAAATCCTCTTTTTGTCTCTTGAAACATCAACTTTTCGATTCAGGAGATTCCTTAACTCTAGAAATTGAAGATCATTTGATTCGACGACTTCAGATGATTGCTAGATGCTATCGGGACATTCTGCTGCATTCGCTATTTGTCTACTGAGATCTCAACAACCTTGCTAAAATTCAGCAATCTGTTTGCTATAGCCTTCAACAACTCTGTTGTTCGTTGAATGCCTTTAGCATTCTTCATATGTTTGCTAGAATTCCAAGACTTCGTTGTTTGCTAGCAACCTTAGCGACCCCTGCGTATTTGCTGAATCCTTCAGCATTATTCTCGCACTTTGCTTAAGTCTTCTAGCAATCTTCTTGTACTTTGCTTGAGTCTTCTAGCAATCTTCTCGTACTTTGTTGAATCCTTCAGCAATCTTTTCTAACTCTATTACAACTAGATCATAATCATCCCATATAGGATGTTGGGAAATTATTCCTAAATCTCCCTTAGGATCATATTGTAAAAGGTTTTGTTGGATCAAATCTTAGTAGATTGGTCGATCAATTGTTGAATTCTAGTATAGTCTAGCAACTCTTGTAATGTTTTGTATAGGCTAAGTATCGAGTTGTAATAGATTAGATTGCTAGAATCATTCCTAGCAGATTGTGGCTACTAGAGATATTAGCAGACGAGGATGACTGCTAGAGATAATAGCGGTCAAGTACTAAGGAGGGGATTGCTAAGGAGTTAGCAATCCTATGTCAAATGAAGAGACTGCTAGAATCAAGTGATCAGCAGTCAGAAGAACAAGTAGCAGAATGCTAGAAGAAGTTAGTATTTGCTAAAAGCAAAATATAGCGGAATGCTGAAGGAGTCAGCATTCGCTAGCATGTAGCAGATTGCTAAAGGCGATAGCAATCCGGAGTCAAAGGAACCAAGTGCTAAACATGAGCAACTGTTGAGCAGTCAGCAGTCCGATACATGGTCTAGCAGATTGCTAGGAAGGCTTAGCAATGCGATATAGCTAACAACGACTACTACACTACCGTTCTGACAGACGTACATGCAAAGGACAAAACTTTCCAGAAGTAGGTCGGAAAGTACTGTACGACGCCGGAACGGACGGATAAAGTCGAACCACTCTTTGATGAAGGAGCCATTGTGTCTAACGGGTATGGAGATTCAAATTTTAAATCTCCAGGTATAAAAGACAAGTCCAGAAGTGAGAGACGACTACTGCTTCAATCACTGCCTACACTCACAAACATCCTAAGTTAGAGATTCCTTTGACAAAGTGAATAAGTGATAAAGTAGTCAGTTGAGAATACGAGATAAAAGTGTATTCAAAGCTCTCGACAACCAGGAGTGTCTTCCATTGAATATCTGACACTGCCTTTAAGAGATTCCTAGATTTCAGTCGAGAATCCAATCATTTAGATACCTTCCATCCTAGGAAGCATCCAGCAGTCACATCTCTAAAAGGGATTGACTCCGACGGGCATATTGCCAAAAATAGATAAGTTCAGGAAAGAACTTTAAAAGCTCCCCCTAGCAGCGAAGGACGAGTTTTACGAAGGTTCGCCCTTGACTTGGCCGGAGCTGCAGCTGACTGAGAAGAACGAAGTAACGAAGGATAGTTTTGTAGTGGCCGAGTCGAAAGTTCACCGCCTGCTACAAGTGAAAGGCGAATCCTTGTATTTCGTATACTTTCTTAGTGAAATTCTTAGCATTTCGGCTAAGGAGTGGATGTAGATCTATTTGATCGAACCACTATAAATATCGTGTCTCTTTACTATTTTATTAATTTACTGTTTCTCGTGTTTGTTTTTGAAACCTAGCAACCAAGTTGCTAGAGTATAACTTGAAGAAACCCTAATCCTACCTTGAGCTAAAACTACTTTGATAAAGAAGAACTTAAGTGCAAGTGAACGTTAATATTCCGCTGCATTTCGTGTGTGTTTGTTGCGTGTATTCACCACGACGACTCTGATCTTGGGACCAACATAGGAATTTTACAAATTCAATGCATTTCTAAGTTGTTAGAGACTAGATAATCTAGCTTTGATGCACCAAATCTAATACAAATAATTATAAGAGCTAAAGGGGTACAATATTTCCAATAATTTCCCCCTTTTTGATGCGATCAAAGCCCTAATTCTAACTTACTCATCATAAGAAAGAGGACTCCTGAGTTTACAAAATATATCTAGCAATCTAACTCAGTATGTCGACTCCCTTAGAATCAATAAGTGTTCGAAAAAGTTCCCCCTCAAAATACGAAGGGTATTGCTCGATAATTTTTTTTACAAGTGAATGGCTTAATGAGATACTGGGATTTCAGCAACAATCATGCACTCAACATATTCACACAAATAAATTAGAGCAATACTAAATCAAACACACAAACATACTCAACAGTCTACATGCAATTTGCTGATTACACAAAATGTGTAAGTTCAGCTTAGCAAATCAAATCAGAATTAGACAATGAGATGTTGTCATCAATCTGGGTAAGTTTCCATTAAGAATTTCTGCAGGTGAGTACATGAAACAAAACCCAAATAAAAAACTTACCAAAATTTCCAAGGATAGAAAGAATTACTGCTTGGTTGCGGAGGAACCAGAATCAACATTCATAGAGCTAAGAGAGCCGGTGGCCTTGGTTAAGTTGTTGATGGATTGAGCAGTGATCTTCATGAATTTGTCCACCAAAGCATCTCGCTCTTCCCTCTTTATCCTTTCCCTCTCCTCCTTCTTTCCTCCTCTTCTTCTTCTTCTTGTTGCTTCCTAAACTCCTCCTTCTGTTTCCTTCGAGCTTCCAGGCGAATAACTCTTTCTTCTTCCTTGCGCCTTTCAGCTTCCTCAACCATTTTCCTATCTTCCCCCTATTTGATCGCAGCAAAAAGGTCGGAGGAGAAAGATACAAAATCTTCTTTCAGAGTTTGGTGCAACTCTTTCTTTGCTTTCTCAACCTTTGCCTCCACCTTAGCATCCACTTGAGCTTCCACAACAACATCAATATACATTTGGATATCCCTATGGAAAGTGCTTGAGCTCAGAGGCTCGACAGTTATGACCGAGGATCCCTAAGTGGTCATCATTTGGGTGGAAGTGGACGGAATCTCTGTAGACTGGGCTATCTCCTGAAATTGTTCAACATTTGGATCAGCAGATTCTTCGTCCATAGGCTTAGGTTCTTCAACAACTTCGTCTTCAACATTTGGAGTGGGAGGCTCATATATGACCATACGAGTAGGCAGACATGCCAGAGTGTTCAGTAGAAGTTCTCGGAATTCAACCATCTCGCGCTCCTCCTCAGCTCTCTTCTTATCAGCTTTCTCTTTCGCCAATCTGGCCAAAACTCAGCAACTACAGCAGCCTGCGTCTTTATCGCAGGAGACCTTAGCACAATTGCTGATGAAGAAGATTCAACAACCGGTGCATATTTGTTAGGTATTGATGTAGAAATCCTACCTTAATTTGATGTTTTGATGTGTCAAAAACTACATACCAAAGTCTAGGACTTAGAGTTATTACCTCATGTAATCCTTGTATAGGATATTCGAGTTGTAATAGTCTAGGAAGAAGGAAGTCAACAAAACCGTGGAACAGTTTTGAAGAAAAGAACATTCAGACAAAAATTGTCTTGACTAAGAAGACGAAGACGAGCAGAGCAAGGTCACGAAAACTGTGGATACAATTTTCACACGGAAACTACTAAGAGGAGCCTGTAGTTTTAGAACAAGACAGTTTTGCATCAGGGAATGCGTACACGATAAGATGTCGAACAAGATGCAAGGGAACACCAAAAAAAAGTCAATGATAAAGATCAGACAGATACGAAGCTGCGACTGGCGTACAACGTTTGACGTTTGACACACAAGTACAAACTGCTCTGAAAAGCAGTACCTTGTAGCAGAAAAAGCCGAGAGACAAGCAACTTTTCAGAAGAGCATGGAATATGATTGGACATCATCCCCAATGTCTCTACCGGCTATTTTCTGGTGTCACCTATAAATAGCAGGAACCGCAGAGACTTAAAACCCTTTGCCTCTCTGCTTATTCGATATACATACGATGATTTGAATCTCCAACACATTTTATTGTCTCTCGTCTGAAACTGAAGGAAGGGCATTAAACACTCTCGAGAGAGAAGACATTGCCGCCATAGTTCATTTATTGAGCTCATTGCATTTATTGCTACAGAGTCTGAGGAGATTCACTGTGCGATGTTTGTTAATACTAAGACTAAGTCAGCAGACTTACTCTAGTATCTTGGTGTTCTTACTTTCCTAGTAAGAACATAACGGCCTGGTCTTTGCAAAGGAAGAACAAGTTATCACGGGCTACCGCCGATCAGTCGATGTTCTGGGAAGAACAAAATCATCCAACCTACCGAAGAAGGAAAAGGGAGGTTTGTTCTCAGTCCAACTTCAAGTCAACCTACAGAGAAGACGCAGAGCCTTCGACGGACTGAAGAAGGAGTGAAGAACAACTGCCTGGGCGAGTGATCCATTATGCTGTGGACAGAGGTCTCTACAGCATCTGGCTATCGATCGTGAGGATTGTATCTTCATAACTTAGTGAATTACCGGATCTGATATCCGAAGAGTGGACGTAGGACTTTAGGCTCCGAACCACTATAATATCCTGTGTTGTTTAAAGTTTTATTTACATTTTGCACTTTACAGTTTTCTACGATACTTTGAAACCTTCAATACTTACTGTGTAAGTATTGAAGCGTATAAACTGTCTACGATTAAAACTTGTAAAACTGTTTCTCTAATCTGCTGGCTAAACCTTAACTAAGTTTCATAACAAAAACTGCTAACTACAAATAGAAACAGAAACTGAGCTGTCTATACTTAGAGTGTATTTCTTTGATTAATTACTTCCGCTGCACATTGTTTGTACTCTGATCTGGGACCAACAAGAGGTATTAGAGTAGGTCTGTCTTTCTAGACTGTCCTATTTTGAGTCGCTTAAGACCGAATTCGTACTTCCTTACACTCTAACTATTTATCTAGTGTGTTTTAGCGAGCAGATTATTGCTAGAAAATTATAACTCATACGAGTCATCCCAAGTACAATCCAGAGAAGTTTGAAGTATGGAAGAAGAAGTGTCTCATTCAACTAAGAGCTCAACATCCAGAGATGGATGAAGTCCTGGAAAAAGGACCCTTGAAGATTCAAATACCTAAAATCATCCTTGAGACAGCAGACAAGCCAGGCGGTGTCGAATACATAGACAAGCCAAAGGAGGAATGGACAGTTGAAGACAAAAAACGTCACCAGGTCGACTTCATCGCACAAGAGATGATTTTACAATCTCTCCCAGATAACCTTTAAGACGCAGCTGTGGATAACAACTCTGCCAAGGAACTGTGGGATTGGATTAACAATCTCACGAAAGAAACAGATATGATGAAGCACAACAAGAAGCAAATAGCCGTGGAAAAATATGAATCCTTTCAGATGCTACCCAACAAATCAATCAAATCGACGGAGGTAAGATTTAATACCATCGTATGTGAGATGAAGAACCTCGGAAGAGAAGAAAAAGTAGCAGACCTCAACGCTAAAGTTCTTTCAAGACTGCCAAAGGAAGACTGGTTTGTTATAACCACCAGTCTGAAGGCCATGGATCACTCAAAAATAACCACCAAAGAACTGTTCGATGAACTTCAGGCCCATGAATGGGACATCCAGATGGTGAATAGAAATGAAGCTGTTCGAACTCCAAATTCAGCAGCTGATGTTGATGCAGCATTTTTCGTTAAAAGAGACTTCCAAAGGCGTTCAAAGAGGGCAGTTTACTTCAAGAAAACTGCCCATCAATTACCAGAAAAGGACGTCTCGCACACAGTTCAAAAGACAGAAACTGAACTGTCAGCGGCCAAACTGGAAGAGCAGTTAAAGAACCTGACTGCACTTCTTGAGAAGGCTAAAGGCAAGGAGAAGGAAGGTCAATCAAGTGAGTTTGTTCATCAAGAGAGAACCACGTATGTGCTACGAGTGCAACTCCCCTGACCACCTAAAGTATTAATGTCCTCAAGTCTCTCAGGAGGAGAGAGACAGATTGAAGAAGCTGTTCGAAAAGAGAGCATCCAGAGCAGTTGATGGATTTATATGCTGAAAGCATTGTGATTGGTATATTATGTACAAGGTCGATTGGTTAATATACTGGGAATCATAAATGTTGTATGTTCATCTCCTGTCTGAATTAACAAACATGTGTCGCAAATGCAATTATCCTCTTATCTCGTCGATAGGGAGATCATACGGTGTGTAGTAGATCACGGAAGATCGTATGGATCATTTGACCTAGCGAGATATAAATAGTTATCACAGCTGAGACAGTTCCAGGATAAATTGTCGGTGTAGGCTGCAGCATACGCAGTAATAAGCATCTTATCTTGGATGGCTTGGTATGCTGGTGTGGGGCACACATTGATAAGGACCTAAGTCGAGATCGATTATTTTATCTGACATTAAAAGAATCTAGATCTCTATGTCTTGATGAGATCCTAAGCCTATATGAAGGTACAGAAGTATATGCAGATTGTGTATTACTTTGAGTTGCAGTGAAAGGCTCTGGTTGAGCTTGTTTATCTGTATCTTGGGTAATAGCAGTTTGTGTATGACTGTCTGGTACTAGAACTAGGTAACCACATCCATTATAGGATGGTGACATTCCCTGAACAGCTCAGAAGGTTCGTTATGCTAAAGTCTTGCCGGCTGATTAAGTTCAAGCATAAGTGAAAAGGTTTGAGTGGATTGACTCAGGAATATAAGATGTTAATTAATTAAATAGCTTGTCAGAGCTTAAATTAATTAGCGAATGTCTGTAACCTTAAATGTGGGGATATACCGAGCCCATGCAACCCGTACCTCAAAACGTGGTAGCAAATAGGTAGGAGAATATTGATTCTCTGGTGGAATGAATCAATATTAATTAATTAATTATATTCTGGGTTAAATATGAAGATTAATTAATTGATAGGCCTTATTTGCTATTTGCATTCTGGTCCCTGGTCTGGCCCATGAAACTCAAGCCCAATAGAAGTCCAGTATTTTCCTATAAATAGGCTTCAGTTCCTCAGATCTCAACACACCACAAGATCATAAGTTGCACACATCAAACCAGAATTTGGGAGCTGTGGTGATCGACTAGATCTGAGAAATGAGGAGGAAATTCTGCTTCTCAACCGGTCAATGAATCTGAAGGGAATCTTCACCAGATATTCAGATTGAGTTGGGATACAGATCAAAAGATCAGATCAGGAGGATTATCTTCTTTCTTCTCTCTCATTCTTGTTTTCAAAAATTACTTATTAATTTTCATAAATTTATTTCCTCAATCTGTTAGGAAATTGATCTTTGTGCGTGGGAAAAAGATCAAGAGGAATCTCCGCGCACTCCTTCTTCAGGGTTTCACAATCCAGGTATTCCGCATAAACCACCTTATGCATATTCAATAGGAGTATGTTAGGATTAATCATAGGCATAGCAATTTATTTTTTGATATTCCAATTAACGATCCTTGGCAAACGGACTTCGTGATTCTGTTTACGAATCCCTTAAGCAGTTGCCCAAGCAATGCTCACCAGAACGGAAGTGCAAGACGTACCAGACCATGATGATGGCTACTACACGTCTGAAGATGAAAAGGAAGAGGAAGCATTTCTCGCTTTCATGGCAGCCTTAGATGGGGATGTTACTGATGAAGAAGAAAGCACTTCGAATCACGAAATCCTGGTAACAACTAATCTGCCAACACCTAGTGCTTCCTTATGCTTTGATACGAATTCTGAAACATGTTACTCTAGCTCAAAAGATATCACACTTGAGAAAATTATTAAAGAATTTAAAAAATTTCATGAAATTAAGGATACACTAATTAGTGAAAATGCTTCACTAAAATCGGAAATTTCAGTGTTAACAAATGAAATAGAAAGGAATAAATTGCTTAGTGTAGAATTAAATTGTATAAGAGAAGAGCATGTCAAACTGTTTAAAGATTTTGAAGATGTGACAAAAGAACGTGACTCTCTCAAGAAACTTGAGCATGCTGAATGTAACTGTTCTTTTAAAAGAAGCTCGAAAACTTTGAGTGAGATTCTGAATGTTCAAAGACCCTCGTTCGATAAACTCGGACTTGGATATATAGAATATCATAATAAAGAGGAAGTCTTGAACAATCATGATCCCACCTTAGGAACTGAGGACACTCATTTAGGATTTGTCAAAGCTAAACTTAGTTCATGTACTTTGTTGGAAAAGGGTGAGGAAATTTCCAAGAATCCAGTTAATCAGAATGTTAAGACCAATTCCTGGTCAAAAATTGAACTGGCACCTCGATAGAATGTGAACAAAGTTAGAAAACTGGACAAGCAAACTGTCATGAGAAAAACTAACCATACCTCTAAACAGGATAAGCATAATGTCTCCTATGCAAGAACTCCAGTTTTACCAGCAAGAACGACTAAGCAACATGCATATGTTGCAAGGAAGTCTGTTCAGCAATCGGAATTTAATCCGAAAATCTATGATAGAGCTGTTGCTATCATACTGACCAACCAAATAGGGGGAACACCTATTCGAGGCCAGAGTCTAATCAAGCTTATGCTCAAAAGACTGTGACGGCTGCACAACCGAGAAAAATCTCTAGAAACTCTTTCTAGAACAGTCATTTCAGAAAGAGTTCACAAGTCACATACTTAAATAGCATGCACCCACACAGTACACATCTTTTTAGAAATAAGTCTTATCATAATCAGAAAGGTAATTTGGTTTCACAAACTGTGAGAGTGAAAAAGTGTGGATACCAAAAGGTTAGGTTCACATGACTAACCCTGTAGGACCCGAAAGGATACGGGGACCTAAATAAATTTTTTCTATGTTGCAGAGTAGGAATCCGCTGAAGAAGTCAAGAACATGGATATTAGACAGCGGATGCTCAGCCCATATGACTGGAGAAAAAGGACTGATCAAGAACCTAGAAATGTATGAATGAGTAACTGTCAGCTTCAGAAACAAGGCCACAGGTCAAGTGATTGGAATAGGATACGTGGAGCACAATGGAATAATCATTCAAAACGTATCTTTGGTCACGAATCTGAAGCACAATCTCCTCAGTATCAGTCAACTGAGTGAAAGTGGCTATATTGTCGAATTTGAGAAATCAAAATTACAAATAATAGACAAAGAGTCACGCAAGATCATAATCAGAGGAATCAGAAGAGGAGGCCTCTACAATGTAGACTGGTCCAGTGGAATAAAAAGGGACATGCCTCATAGCAATCAATTCCTCAGAAGCTGTAAATTGGCTATGGCACAAGAGACTTAGCCATTTAAACTTCAATTCGATCCGACATCTGGCGAAGCATAAATTAGTTGAAGGACTGCCAGATAGAAAATTTCAGAAAGTAGGAGTATGCAAAGCTTGTCAGTTTGGGAAATAGACAAAATCCTCCTTCAAGATCACGCCAGTTACAGCAAGCACAGAGAGAATACTAGAGCTGCTTCACATGGATGTGTTTGGTCCAGTCACCCCACCCACAATTGGAAAACAAAAATATACATTAGTAGTTGTTGATGACTACTATAGATATACTTGGGTGGTGCTACTCAAGTCCAAGGATGAGGTCAAGATTCACCTACTAGAACTGATCAACCGTCTTCAAAATGAAAACAGATTAAAAGTGAAGAGGATAAGGTCAGATAATGGAACAGAATTCTGTAATGGACCCTTAATGGACTTCTGCCCTGAGCTAGGAATTGGTCATGAGAAGTCTGCTCCAAGAACTCCTCAGCAAAATGGTCTCGCAGAGCGAAGGAACAGGACTCTCAAAGAAGCAGTGAGAACCATGAAGGCAGAAACTGACATTGCTAAAGGATTATGGGGAGAAGCCTTGATGACAGCCTGCTACACACAAAATAGAAGTGCATTCAACACGCAGCTTCACAAAACTCCCTACGAGATCTACAATGATCGTAAGCCTTCTATAGCTCATCTTCATGCTTTCGGTTCTCCATGTTATATTCACAACAATGGGAAGTTTAAGTTGAGTACCTTCAGCCCCAAGGCTGATGAAGGTGTGTTCCTTGGATATGGATATCCATCATACAAGGGATATAGGGTACTCAACAAGACAACCCAGATTGTGGAAATAACATGTCATGTTGTTTTTTGATGAAGCTACACTAGTGCGCAGGACTCTCCAAGAACTGAGTCTAGGAAATCATGAGATCAATGATGTCAATGAGAAACCTAAAAATGATCTTGATAATAACCAGATGGTTCCTCCGACTAGATCAATGAGTGATATACATGAGACTCCAGTTTTCTTGACTGAACTCCAAACAGTCGAGAGGGCCGATGATGCAAGTATCATCGCTGAGGCCTTAAGAGACACACAAATAGATGGATCAGGTGAAAAGAAGCCTCCAAAAGCACAGAATGCAACCTCGGAAGGAGATCTAGCTGAACCCGAGGAAGTTAACCTTGAGAACACCAAGGAATCATCAACCTCGGAGGAGCCACCTATTGTTCAGACTTCAGAAGCAGTCCAGGATGCAGTTCCAAAGCAAAGAGATGAAGGAGTCTCTGAAGAAAGGGAGGAAGCAGTTCCAGAACCAGAAACTAAACCATTTCAAGAGGAATATCCTACAGTTTCTGAAGATCTAGCTGTCCACACTGAAGCCAAACTAGCAAAAAAACCGAGCTGGTTAAGAGATCATCCCAAGGAAGCTATCCTTGATGATATTAGAAATCCAGTTTGAACCAGACAAGGCACAACTTTAATTTTCTATTTCTTATCTCAGAACAAACCTGTAAAGATCACAGAAGCTCTTCAATCTACAGACTGCATAAATGCGATTCAAGAGGAACTAAATGAGTTCGCTCGCTACAATGTGTGGTATCTTGTGAACAGACCTACACATTAGTCTGTAATTGGTACCAAGTGGGTCTTTAAGAATAAAAGAGATGAGACCGGTACCATTGTTCGAAATAAGGCAAGGTTGGTTGCAAAAGATTACACCCAGTGTGAAGGAATAGACTTCGATGAGACGTATGCACCAGTAGCCAGACTGGAAGCAATTCGACTATTCCTAGCGCATGCAGCCTATCACAACTTCACAGTCCTTCAAATGGATGTGAAGAGTGTCTTCCTCAACGGCGAATGAAAGGAAGAAGTCTACGTCGAACAACCCCCAGGTTTCGAGCAAGGAAATCAAGCCTACAAGCTAAGAAAAGCTTTATATGGACTAAAGCAAGCACCTAGAGCATGGTATAAAACTCTCTCGCAGTTTCTGCTCAAAAGTGGTTTTGAGAAAGGTGCTATAGATCGAACTCTTAAGATAAAGGATGGAGAGGACATCCTACTTGTTCAGATCTACGTAGACGATATCATCTTCGGAAGCAAAAATACCAAGCTATGTGAGAAGTTTGCCCAGCTGATGCAGAACAAGTTTCAGATGAGTATGATGGGCAAAATGACATATTTTCTTGGTCTGTGATCACTGTAATTTCTACAGATTAATTATAGAAATAGTGGCAAATA
>JAPKLW010000177.1:184080-231181 GCA_026898455.1 Plectranthus barbatus
ATCAAATCTATGGCTAGATATGCATTAATCTCCAAATCAGATCTGGAATAGGTTTCCGCATGCGCGTCGACCGTGGATATTTGGCGTCGATCGCTGGGCCTGGAAATCTTCGTCGGTCGACGAGCATTGGCAGCGATTGACGCGGCCTTTGCTTCTGTCGATCTGCCCTTTCCTTCGTCGAGCACTGTGCCTCGTCTGCACGGTCTCACGGTTTTGGCCATAACTTCCTCTTCCGAACTCCGATTGACCCGATTCTAGTTGCGTTGGAAAGCTAACTCAGAGCATCATCCATTGACATGCACCAATAGCTCGAATTCCTCTTGTGGAAGAACTCTTCATTGCTACTCTTACACGTCACTGCTTCCGGAACGGTTTTGTCGTGAGTTTAGGCCTAAAAACCTGCATAAACATCAAAACACACCTAAAACCACCTAATATTGACATCATGCATAAAATATATATATAAACTCAATAAAACTACATAAAATAGTATGAAAATAATATAGATAAGTGAGTGAAATAACGAGCTTATCAGTCTGCAAGTTGATTAGTCTGACGAAGGGATCTTCATCAGTCAGAAGAAGTATACTCAGGACCTGATCAACAAGTTCTGTCCAGAGAAGACAAAATCACTAAGGATTCCTATGAGCACCAGTTCTCAGATCACTCTCGATGAAGAAGGAGAATCTGCCAATCCAACAGCTTATAGAGGGACAATCGAATCCTTACTGTATCTAACTGCCAGTCGACCAGACATATCTTATGCCGTGGGAGTATGTGCAAGATTCCAGGTGAATCCCAAGAAGTCCCACATGTATGCGACAAGGAAAATTGTGAGATACCTAAAGAGTATAGAGTCTCTAGGTATCTGGTATCCCAAAACTGATGGAATCATGCTAAATAGATTCTCTGATTCAGATTTTGGAGGTTGCAGAATCGACAGAAAGAGCACAAGTGGAACCTGTCAGTTTCTAGTACATAAACTGATTAGTTGGTTCAGCAAGAAACAACATTTAGTGGCTACATCAACCACAAAGGCATAATATGTAGTAGCAACCAGTTGTTGTGCTCAAGTGCTTTGGATAAAGCAACAGCTTAAGGACTATGGAATAGATACAGGATGCGTCCCTATCTACTGTGATAGCAATATCGCAATTTCTATTTCGAAGAATCCAGTTCTACACTCAAGGATGAAACACATTGATATTCATCATCATTTCACCCGAGATCACGTCGAAAAGGAGGATATCTCGGTGGAATATATTAGAACTGATGATCAGTTAGCGGATATATTTACCAAACCACTACCTGAGGCTCGCTTCAAAGAGCTATGCATCAAACTAGGTCTTCTAGAGTTTGATGACGTCTCAAGAAAAGGAGACGATAAGTGATCGAGGCAACAACTGGTTAATTACACTTGATTATTATGGCGATTAAGTCAATTACAACTTGTTAAGTGATTACAGTTTGTTAGAGACAAACGAAAGAAAATAAGAGCTTTCTCAGTCATTGGAAATGGATACAAAAGAACAGGTCATCCATACAACCAGATATCAGCCCAAGGGAGCTTTTACATAATCAGGCAGGATTGCCTTTCTATCATGGATCAAGCCTATCATACATAGTCAATACATATTACATGGAGTCCACACCTATGGAAAGTACGAGGAGCCATACTTCGAAGGGTAAAAATCAGTGCCAATCATTCTTTTGTCATCCTCCTCAAGAAAAAAGAACTGTCTTTTGATAAGCCACCCCAATTGCATACCATATGGGATGGTAACCTCAGGAAGATTTTGAAAGGCAGTAATCGGACAATTGAAGATGAAGGCAACCCAATCTACGTCAGCCTGATCTTCAAATGCCATCATAGCTTTCCATACCAACAGTGAAAAATAAGTAGTCTAAGAAGGATGACAGACTATCATTTGATTGACTATGTCAAAAGTCGCCTTATAGCATGACTTGAGAAAGTTGTTGGATACAGATGGGTGAAATTTAACCTTTGCCACTCTCCATCGTTGCCATGCTGACCACTCAGAACCAACGACATTCTGAAGATAGTTCTGGACAGGAATGCCGCCCTGCTTAAGTCCGAACTCAGCAGCAAAGGAATCAACATTGAAAAGAAATCCCACATTATTGAGATAAAAATATATCTCATTCTCCATCACTGTGGAGTTGTAGGCGAGCACCTTCAATAAATCTAAATGAAAGGCACAAGGCTCCTTACCCACAAAGGATTCGAGATGGTTGGCCTCCAACTTTTCAAACACCTCGTTAAAGATGGCGGGTGAACTCCAATTCTTTCGCCAGAATCCACCAAAATCTAGGATTTTATTGCAACAAACAGAGATTTCGAAATATCTTTTTTATCATCTCAGGAGAAGGATGCATTTCTTTCAAAGACAAAGAGACACTAGCGAATATGGAGTGCCGAACTCTACTTCTTGACAAGAATATTTATCGAGGATCTTTGCACATAGATCGATGATGCATTAAATACTCTGCACTCCATTACTCCAGAATAGAGGTAAAAAAAAGAGGCTACAGAAAGCTAAAGAAGCAGACGAAGCATGGAATTAGTCATTCATCGTACGACTACTATTTCAACATCAAAGAGGAAAGCTTGGATTCTGGAATCTCAAAAGTATGATTCATTCAAGTGGATATAGTCGGAGATTGAGGAATCTACTCTGTCACAATCCGACTCTCAAAGACTGATAAGGATAAAGCTTCTTCATTTCATTTGTCAGAAGTACATTACAAAAAGTATACATTATACAAAAGCAAGGAAGAGTCTAGTCTACTGATCGATGCAAAATCCGCACACAAATTATAGCAAAGGGCAAATAAATTTATAATAACCCGAAAGCTAGTCGTACCCACAGGGATAGTGCAACGAAGTCATCTCATATACTGAATGTAGTTTTTCAATTCGCTGTTTGAGTGAATCCAAATTTGAATAGGGTTTTTGTTTTCAAAACAGAAAAATAACTTGGGAATAAAATTCAATAATATAAAGCACAGATTCTAGGGAAATCAACCAATCCAATCCAACATGCATAAACAATCAATCCAAACCCAAAATAATTATTAAGGTGGGAAATTTGTTAAATTGGAATTAATTCCTTTGTTGGGCAATTAAAACCTAGATTACTAGAAAGTGAATTTTACCTCTCGGTCTCAAGAACACAAACTAGTCAATCTCAATAAAGATACAGATTTGAAAACCCTACAACTAATTCTTCCTTTTGAGACAGAAAACAGTTGTATCAAAATTTTATTTTCCTATTATTAATTATCTCCTCTCGATCTCAAATTAATAACTATAAACCTAATCCAATTTTCATCTCTCGATCCTTCAATTGAAAATAGATTTTAAAATCAAAACCATAGAATTTGAACCAATTAATTAGGGTTTAGATTTAATTGAATTAACACATGCTTAAGAGGATGGAGAAACCCTAGAACCTGTTAAGGGTTCTAGCCTAACATAATTGAAATAAACATTGTAATAAATATAAATAAGCTTACTTGAATCATTAAAGAAATAGGAACCTTGAATGTCTTGAAAAAATCCAAAGCTCAATTATTCTAAGTGTAATAAGGTATAAAAGAAGTACCATTTTCGTGCAGTTGAGTTCTTATTTATAGAGGGGGAAGAAGACCTAATTTGAGTATTGGGTAAAAATAGCAAAAACTGCCAAAACAGCCTTTTCGGACCTCCGTGTCGATCAACAGGCAGGCTGTCGATCGACACAACCATCCAGTCGAAATCCGGCTTGAATTTTGTGACGATTCTACAATTTTGACCTCTGTTTCGATCGACAGAGAGGATTTCGATCGACAGGAATGCATTTGTCTGCGCAGTCTCACGGTTTTGGCCATAACTTTTGCTCCCGAACTCCTATTGACCCGATTCTACTTGCGTTGGAAAGCTAATTCAAAGATCTTTCCATCCATGTGCTTCATTAGCTAAGATTACATCTGTGCAAGAAGTTGTAACTGTTCCTTTGAACATCATCTGCTTTCGGTACGGATTTCCCATGAATTTGGCCTAAAACCTACAAAAATCACCCATCAAAGGCATAACACCCTCTAAAGTAGACTCATGCACAAAAATAAGTAAAAACATAACATAAAGCACTTGAAACAATGGAGAAAAATATAGATAAGTGAGTATAAATATGAGCTTATCAAACCCCCAAACTTGAATATTAGATTGTCCTCAATCGAAGAAAAGAAGAAAGAAATCTCAAGTAGTTGAAAGTGCAATGCCTCACAAGATTCATCACAATCAAGGTTCACCAATCCACATTCCACAAGCAATTTGAAAGAGATAAGATATTCATCAACTTCGGAAGACTCACGGGAAAGTGTATTGCTCGTCACACAAGTGTTTGAGTTTCAAATGAAAGCACTCACAACATGTATGAAGAAATTTCTACCATAGGCTTGCAAAAGTTCTAAAATCTCCACTGCTTATTTGTGCACACAATTCAAGAATAAAAAAGGACTTTGAAAGGGTTGTAATGAAGGCTTTTTGTGACAAGGTAGGGAAATATGGCCAAGTGACTAAAAAGAAAACATTGAGTTCGCGACTCTAAACATGTCATAATCACCATCTATCAACATCTACCCCATCTCCTTAAATATTACAATTCAAACCATAAATAGCTCTTTTTTGTTTTCTTGCCCTTTTATGCTCTTAAAATTTTGTTTAAACATTTGAGCTTATAAGGACAATATTCATCATTTTTTATAGAGCTTTCTTTCTTTGCACACTAATTATAAAGTTTTCTTATCCACTTTCAAATATTCCACCCTTATTCTTCCCACAGTCTCATAGACAAGACAAAAACCTCCCTACTATCATAGAAATCTTATAGACAAGACAAAAAAATGAAGTAAGGCTCAAAGGGGCTGATTAAGGATAATTTATTATAAGGGACAGTGTTTGGGATAAATTGGCTAACAAAGATGGCCTAAGATCATTTTCTATCATTGTGCACACTATGCAGTCTCAAAACAGAACAAAAGCAAGTTCTAGAGAAACGAAAACATACATGCGAATCTCTCATGAACAAATAAAGGCTAAAAAACTCACTTGGGTTCAAAAAATTCTTCCTTAGTCAACTTCAATCCACTCAAACATCATGCAAGTGTAAGTTTCAATTAGACCCTATCATGCGGTATTCTACATTCATGGGCAAATCAACCACAATCGAAATCAACTCAACTAATCAAAGATCGATTCCAAACATTGCATATAATGCTAGAGGGTTCAATTACTTAAAGATTTTCCTCACATACTATCTATATTTTTTTTTATTGGCATCAATTAACACACCAAATCAAATAAAGCAAGTAAAAGTAAATAAAATAGGAAAGCGGATAAAGATAAAGGATAAAAGTTCAACTTCTTGTCCACATCCCCCCAAACTTATTTCAAACTCATAGAGTAAGAAAAAGTTTGAAAATCAGACAAGAAGAAGAACGGTACCTGACTGTCGATCTCAGACATCGACTTTTTATCCACTGGAGGCTGTAGAACGCGAAAAATAGAATTTGGTGGCTGCTGGCACTCTGTGTCGATCGACAGGGGCTCTATCGATCGACACAGAGCCTTCTTGTCGACCCAAGGGCTGGCTCAAAGTGCTCTGTCGATTCGCCTCTGTGTCGATCGACACCCTGTGTGTCGATCGAAACAGAGCTCCGAAATTTGGTTTTTTTTTTAAAAATAAACAACACACGAAAATTAGAGAAACAACTGAAATAAAACAAGAAATCAATAGGTTACCTCCCATGCAGTGCCTTAGTTATTGTCGTGGCTTGACGATAGGGATCCTTCACCAAGGAGGTCGGGTCCAGACTCGCCGCCCCCTTGCATCGATCATGTAGACCATCCGATCACGAATAACAGTGGTGAGCTCGGAAGAGGATGTTGTAATTGGCAATTTCGCCATCCCATTTTCGCGCTCCCATTCGATCTCGGTGGCTTCTTCATCTTCCTCAATGGTGGTGGAGATGTTATGGCAAGAAGCTTCCTTCAAACTCTTGTCGATCACAAAGGTGATCGTCTCATCATTCACTCGGAGTGTTATCTCCCCTTCTTGACAGTCTATCAAGGCTCCACTCGTCCTCAAGAACTCACTTCCAAGGATCATCGGCATTCCATGCTGTTCCTTCATATCCAAAACAACAAAATCAGCAGGAAAAATTAAATGCCCAACATGAATTAAAACATCTTCCACAACTCCCCTTGGTCGAGAAATTGAGCGATCGGCCATCTGAAGAGTGATTGAGGTTGGCCTCATCTCGCCTATCTGCAGCTTTTGGAAGAATGAATATGGCATCAAGTTGATACTTGCACCTGTGTCGCAAAGGACATCCCTAAACTCCTTCCCCCCAACCTCGATTGGAATAGAGAAGCATCCCGGATCAGACCTCTTGGTTGGAACCTATTTCTGCAAAAGAAGACTACATTGTTCATGAATTAAAATAGTTTGATCTTCGATTACCGGCTTTTTCTCGCTCATCAACTTCCTTAAGAACTTCATGTAGCTGGGAATCTCGCGGAGAGCCTCGATCAAGGGAATGTTGATGTTGACCTTCTTGAGATTCTCCACGAATCGAGAAAACTTGGAGTCTTCCTTCCTCTTTGCAAATCTCTGGGAAAAGGGCATTGGAGGAGTTGGATCACCCTTCTTCTTTGAATTTTCAGCTCTATGTGGCACCTGTGTTGTCTGCCTGTCGATCGACAGGGGGGGTGTCGATCGACAGGGGGGTGTCGATCGACACGGCTGCATCCCCCCTATCGGTCGATTTGCTCTCTTGTCGACCTCTGCTGCTCTCCCTGGCCTTTGTGTCGATCGACACAGGCTCTGTGTCGATCGAAACAAAAGTATCTTCTGTGATAAATTCCTCTCTTTCAGCCCCAAAATCATCCTTGGACATGCTAGGACCCTCGTACCTCGTACCGGACCTCAAGGAAATGGCATTGACCTGTTTGGCCTTATCAGGATTGACTTCTGTGGTGCTGGGGAGCTGGCCTGGCTTGTGTTGATTGCTCATAGCAGTGGAAATCTGACTGAACTGTGCATCGAGCATCTGAAGGTGCTTTGTCATATGCTGCATGTGAGTGGACATGTTCTTCACCTCAGTTTCCACCTTGCCAAACCTATTGTCAGAGCTTTTGATGAACTTTTCAAGTGTCTCCTCCAGCACAGACTTCTTTTTCTCCACAATCTCTCCCCCGGCTCCAACACTGAACCCCGGTGGAGGATTTTTAGCTGCATAACGGTTAGAATAAGAAAAACCAGGATGGTTCTTAGCACTGTAAGTATACCCTTGATTGTTGGCTCGGTAGTTGTTGTTGTTGTAACCTCCATTGGCATAGTTCACTTCAGTGGTATTAGAGGTGCTCGAACTGCTTCCTTGGTAGATGTAGTCGGCCTCAACAGGAACGATGGCCATATTGGGATCTGAAATAGCTACTACTGAAGCTCTACCGGCCTCCAACTGCTTGAACTCTTCTCGGAGCTTCTTCACTTCTGCCACCACATCAATTTCCGGAGTAGTGGTCACTGCTTTGACTGCTTTCTGCCTTTCAGTAGGCCATTGATGGCTGTTGAGGGCCATGTCTGCAAGAAGTTGCATTCCCTCTTCTCCACTTTTCTTCATGAGCAGTCCTCCAGCTGAAGCATCAACCAATTCTTTTAAGTGAGGGGTTAATCCTTCATAAAAATGGCATACCTGCATCTCAAGATCAATCCCATGGCCGGGGCACATCCGCAACAACTCTTTGTATCTCTTCCAAGCTTCATAGAGGGTCTCATCGTACTTCTGGCTGAAGTGAGTGATGTCGGACTTCCTCTTCATGATGACACTGAGCGGGAAGAAGTTGGTGAGAAACTCTGCTCGGAGTTGTGCCCATGTGGCAATTCTGCTCTTGTCCAAACCAGCAAACCAAGACCGGGCCTCATCCCTGAGAGAAAAAGAAAACAAACGCATCCGGATGGTGTCTTGGGGCACTCCGTTCTGCTTGATTGTGTCGCACACCTCGATGAACTAACTGAGGTGGCTGTATGGGTCCTCAATGGCCTTCCCTGCATATTGGTTCTGCTGGACCATCTGAATTAGGCCTGTCTTCAGCTCAAAGTTGTTGGCATCAATGCTAACCTGGAATCCCGGCTCCTCTCTCTGTGGCAGGAAGCGATTAAGAATGGATCTTTGAGGCACCACAATTCGTCTTTCAGGGTTTCCTTCATTGGCCAGGGCTGCCAGTCTGGCAGCCTGCTCTGCTTGAACTGCTTGTGCTACTTGAAGTTGCTCCCTGAGTTGTCGGACCTCATTCATGAACTGTCTTTGCTCCTCAGGAGTCATGTTTTGGAGTGGTGCTTCTGGTGGTTGCTCCATCTCAGGCTCTCTTTCCTTGTTCTTTCCTCTGCTTTTGTTTCTCCTATAGGTAGCTTCAATTTTTGAATCGAAGGCTTCAAGATTCTTCCCCCGAGCTCTTGTGTTCATGCACCTGAAGAGAAAATAGAAAACTAGGAATCAGTCTCTGTGTCGACCGACAGGGTGATTGTCGATCGACACAGATGCTGTCTCTGTGTCGATTGACAGAAGCTCTGTCGATCGAAACAGAAGCAAAAAATTCACACACACGCACGCAAATAAAAATAAAAAACTCAATCCAGAAAATATCAAAACAATCCAATAACAAGATAAAATTTGACTATCCCTGGCAACGGCACCAATTTTGATCGATGTAAAATCTGCACACAGATTATAGCAAAGGGCAGATAAATTTATAATAACCCGAAGGCTAGTCGAACCCACATGGATAGTGCAACGAAGTCATCTCATGTACTGAATGTAGTTTTTCAATTCGCTGTTTGAGTGAATCCAAATTTGAATAGGGTTTTTGTTTTCAAAACAGAAAAATAACTTGGGAATAAAATTCAATAATAAAAAGTACAGATTCTAGGGAAATCAACCAATCCAATCCAACATGCATAAACAATCAATCCAAACCCAAACTAATTATTAAGGTGAGAAATCTGTTAAATTGGATTAAAACCTAGATTACTAGAAAGTGAATTTTACCTCTCGGTCGCAAGAACACAAACTAGTCAATCTTAATAAAGATACATATTTGAAAACCCTACAACTAATTCTTCCTTTTGAGACAGAAAACAGTTTTATCAAAATTCTATTTTCCTATTATTAATTATCTCCTCTCGGTCTCAAATTAATAACTATAAACCTAATCCAATTTTAATCTCTCGATCCTTCAATTGAAAATAGATTTTAAAATCAAAACCATAGAATTTGAACCAGTTAATTAGGGTTTAGATTTAATTGAATTAACACATGCTAAAGAGGATGGAGAAACCCTAGAACATGTTAAGGGTTCTAGCCTAACATAATTGAAATAAACATTGCAATAAATATAAATAAGCTTACTTGAATCATTAAAGAAATAGGAACCTTGAATGTCTTGAAAAACTCCAAAGCTCAATTATTCTAAGTGTAATAAGGCATAAAAGAAGTACCATTTTCGTGCAGTTGAGTTCTTATTTATAGAGGGGGAAAAAGACCTAATTTGAGTATTGGGTAAAAATAGCAAAAACTGCCAAAACAGGCCAAAAACAGCCTTTTCGGACCTCCGTGTCGATCGACAGGCTGGCTGTCGATCGACACAACCATCCAGTCGAAATTTGAATTTTGTGACGATTCTGCAATTTTGACCTCTGTTTCGATCGACAGAGAGGATTTCGATCGACAGGAATGCATCTGTCTGCGCAGTCTCACGGTTTTGGCCATAACTTTTGCTCCCAAACTCCGATTGACCCGATTCCACTTGCGATGGAAAGCTAATTCAAAGATCTTTCCATCCATATGCTTCATTAGCTCAGATTCCATCTGTGCAAGAAGTTGTAACTGTTCCTTTGAACATCATCTGCTTTCGGTACAGATTTCCCATGAATTTGGCCTAAAACCTACAAAAATCACCCATCAAAGGCATAACACCCTCTAAAGTAGACTCATGCACAAAAATAAGTAAAAACATAACATAAAGAACTTGAAACAATGGAGAAAAATATAGATAAGTGAGTATAAATATGATCTTAACATCTACTTAATGAGAAGGACGAGGTCTTGGGGTATGAAAGTCTGTATCTCTGAGATTGGTTGGACCCTGCGCAAGGGATAGGAACTTTTGCTCCAGGAGCCAGCTCAGTTGCATCCCTTAAGGAATTGGAACATCTAGGAGCAGCTCCAAAGATTCCCGCACCTGGTCGAAGATGAATGATGCCCAGTCCACCTCGGTTTCTTCTTCAAACGCCATCATTCCTATCCAGACTGCCGGAGAAAGGTCTAAATCCAGTAGAGGGTTGCCAACAATCATATGATTGATGATGTCATATGTCACCGTATATCGAGGCTTCAACCAGTGTGCTGCAGCAGTTGGGTGGAAATCAGCATCAGCATCATCCTCTCTCCATTTGTTCCAGGCGGACCACTCAGGCGCTGTCGCACCTCGAAAGCAGTTCTGGATCTGTGTGTGACCTCGAGGGAGCCCAAAGTCTTTAGCAAAAGAATCAGGAGACCGGCAAACCAGTTGACCATCTAGTACACCAAAGATCTCATTCCCCCGTGAGATGCCACTGGAGTAAACAAATGATCTCAAGACATCCTTCTGAAACTTATGTGGGCAGAGGCTTGTGAACTTCTCCAGGCCGTTGGCTCTCAAGCCTTTCATCACGTCATCATATACCGACGGCTTATCCAAGTACTCGAACTGCAAACCAATCCTTTGAAAGATCGCATTATGATCAATGGAGATGTACCTTGCGGAAAACATGGTTGAAAATATGAGAAGTTAGGTTGTCTCACAAGAACTGGGAAGTGATACTGCTACTACGACCAAGATGATATATTTATGGGGGTAATCGTGAAATGATCGAGACAATATTCGACTATTTCAAGGAGGAGTAGCACATTCCAGAGATTCACAATGATTCGTATCTATTCTCAGAAACCGAAGAGTCGTGGTTTGATCTTCTGACAACTATCATGTCCACACATAAGCTGGATATGAGTTTTCACTCTCAACAGTAAATGTCACAACTATTAAGGAAACTGAACTGATCTTTCATTACTGGAAAAGAGTCCTACACAGATAATATACAAAATGAAGAAGTTAGTTACATAAGTTCAGTAAACTTTTCTTGGAAATCATATTATCCCCCTAGTCGGATAATAATCTGATACAACTACGTTTGATGGGCCTGTCTTCAAGGAAGGAATGTGTCTCTCAAGGAGCCAACTTAGCTGCATGCCATAAGGGATTATATCATCAGGCAACTTCAGCAGTGCTGTACTCAGACGATCAAAGATGAAGCTCTTCCAATCCACTTGAGCGTGATCCTCAAACGCTAGCATTGCCTTCCAGACAGATGGTGAAAAGCAATCCTCATGGGGAGATCTACAGACCAACATCTGACTTACAACAGCATAAGATATCCTGTAGCGTGGTTTGAGATACTCACTTGAGATAGTTGGGAGAAAGTCAAGGTTCCACATTCTCCAATCCTGCCAAGCTGACCATTCTGGAGCTGTCTCCTCCCATCAGTAGTGGACAACAGAAGATCCGCCACACAGAAGACCAAATACATCCGCAAAATAGTCTGCCGACCAAGAGAACTCCGCTTCATTAATGCTGCAGAAGATCTTTTCATCCGAAACTGTGTCATAATACATCGTCATTCTGAGAACATCGTCATGAAATAAGCCAGGTGTGACAGTTATGAAACGCTTCAGCTCGGTTGCTCTCAAGTTCTCCATCAATTTCTCGTGAACATCTGGAGCTCTACTACATGCAGCACGAAGTCTCTCCCCATCCATAATTCTTTTTCTCCGAATAGTTATTTTCTCCATCTCCCTTGTGAGGTTTAAAGGAGAAGATGATGAAGACGATGACGACATTTCTATTAAAGATCAGTTGCTGATTAGCAGAAAGAATTATGTGGATTTCTGATACTTGAAAAAGCTAATTTATAGGCTACCGAGTGCTATGATTAAAAGGAATGCAAAATCACGCAATTGCCGACTACTTCATACAATCAATCATCCATCAGAAAGCTAACATCATGCCACTGTCGGTTGCTATTAATGGCATCGAGCAATGAAACGACAGTTTCTCACTGGCCACAACAGCAGCAACTCAGTTCTCATCCTTAAAGATAACTTCTACACACTATGGCATGCTACTCTCCACAAAGATTGAAGGGAGAGAAAACTGCTGATCACAATGAAGGGCATTTTCGATCGTCGCGAAGACATCGGCAACACATCACATTAAATGTGGATTAGTAGAACGACGCATTACCCGGTGCCACGTCGTGTTACCATACCTGCTACATAGCGTGCCAGGCGATTCAAATAGACGCCAACGTCAGCCTTAATCTTAGTCGTTCACTACAAAGAAGGGTTTCAATCTCAGCCGATGGTTCCAAATCCCTTAAACCCATCATGTCGTCTTCTTAAATTCCACACATACAACCTATCAATCTAGTCAAGATATCTCTAGGGCTCATTCCAAGATCTTCATATTCGATCACTCCTCTCCAGTTTAGGATGAAAAGCTAGATCCAAATCATGGATACAGTGTCCCTGATAATACAGAAAACATTGTCTTCACTGAAGAGACATCCCAAGATGAACTATTTCAGTTAGCGGAAACCTCCAAGGTCATCGATTGACAGACTCTAATACCTCAGGATGCGAAGGAGAAAATTCTAAACTGGAAGAATTTTCTCTCAATCACCGCAGATGAGGAAATTGCTAAAGTAATCGCTGGAAAGCTAATCAGAGAGAATTTGACAGAGTTCCTAACTGCATGTCCTCAATGGTACAATCTGACTCGTGTCGTCAAATTCTACGAAAATGCCACTTTTGACGATAAAGATGACACTTTCTTCCTCACCACGGTTGAAGGAAAGAAGATAAAGGTCGATCCTGATTTTGTTGCTGCATGTCTTCACCTACCTAAGGAAGGGGTTCATATCGCCAACTATCTTCAACATAATAAAGCAGAATTAAAGGCTCACTGGCTTAAATGGAAAAAGCCCGAATGGCCCGAGAAGTTCAAACCTGCCACCAAAGTGTCCGAACTTAATCCATTTTCTAAAACTCTCAGTGAGATTGCGCTGAGAATGATTTACTGTGGAATTGGGTCATTGTCTGAATTAAGCATGATTGCCCTGGAGGAGATTGGGCCACATACATATTTGGGCGCTTACTGGAGAACGAGAACAAGAACAAGGATATCCTAATTAAAGGAAAGTTCTCTTCCAGTGTGGGGTTAGGGCAGAAGGTCAGCTACCTTCTTGAGAGGTTCTTAGGAACAAAGGATGAAGGAGAAATTGTTCTATCATCCGACTTTATTCCACCAAAATTTCCAGTATATCGCTCTATTCAAAGGGATGAAGTAGCTACCAGCTTGGACGACATGGAGATAGATGCTGAATCAGCTGCCGAACTGAAGACAATTCCAGCAGCTCGCATTGCTGAAATGTCCAAGAAGTCCAAGAAGACAGGCTCTCCCGATCAAAAGCCTCCACAAAAAGAAAACAGAAGGAAGCGAAAACACAGAGCTCACAGCTCAAAGGAAGATTCAAATCAAGATATTCAACGAACTGTTGAATAGCATCATCATCACAAGAAAAAGAAGACGAATAAAGATAAATCAATCACATCAGTTGCCAGAGAACTAACCTTCGATGCTGCATATGAAGATGAAGGACCAGTTTCCAATCCCGACGAAGAAGCTCCAAACCAAGAGCTAGGAAGTCCTGCAGTGATGAAAGCCTCCTCACCCTCCAGCTCTGACCAAACCACGCCACATCATCCAGAATTGGATGCAACTATACCCATCACGGATTCAGGGGGAACTGATCACTTACCAGACTATCAAGAGATTACCTCAAGCGCAGTGTCATCAAAGTTAAAGATTATCCGAAGAAAAATCTCTGAATATCACACATCTCTTCAGCAACTGGACAACCAGCATCAAGAGCTTGAGAATCAGCAACAAGAAATATATACTCAACTAAGGAAGATAGACCGCAATGAACAAATGTTGAAGAATCGTCTATCACAACTAGAAAAGGAAGCCGAAACAACAACTGCTGAACTTCAAAGATTGCGAGAAGAAGAAGAAAGGATTAAGAGAGAGGCAGAAGCAGCAGTAGAACTAAAAAGACAGCAAGAGGCCAAAGCAACCGAGCTCAAGAGACAAGTAGAAGAGACTGCTGAGCTCAAAAGAAAATCAGAGGAAGCTGTTGAGCTGAAATGTCAACAAGAAGCTGCTGAGCTGGTACGTCAGAAACAGGCCGAAATAGATGAGCACCAGAGCGTAAAGGCCGAAGCCGCTGTCAAAAAGGCCAAACTCGATGCAGCAGCTCCAGGACCAAGACAGAGGGAAGAAATAGAACCTCACCAACTTCTTCCTCCACCGGGGATTTCTACTGCCTCCTCTCAAAGTCAAACGAAAGAAAACTCTAGAGCAATAACTACAGTTGAAAGAGTCTTGTCTCCCGACCCACTCTCAGTAGCAGTTGACTCTCTACCCTACGCAGCCTTAAATCAAGCAATAGATCGTTGAGTGGAACAACAGATGGCTCTTGTTCTTCATATTGTCGAAAAAGGGGGAAGAGAGAAGGGGTGAGTCGCTGAAGCTGCAGTTGATCTTGTTTGATCAAAAGCGAGAAGAGGAACAACAAAGGCGTAATGAAAAATACAAAAAAAAACAGGAAGAAGAACTCAGAAAGCCGGATGAAGATATCAGTATGAAGCTGAATCTTCTAATGGCTGCCAGAGAGGAAGATAGGAAACACATCTCCGATGTAACAACAGTCCTAAAGGTTCATCAAGCTAGTCTGCTGACCATGTCTACCGCTAATGCCACTTCCTCAAAATCAAAGGATGAAAATTCCTTGAATCAAGCAAAAGAGAAGGAGTAGAATCAAGACAAAAGAGAAAGGTGAATTCTTTCCATTTTGCCCTGTTTTTTATTCTTAAATATCTTTTTGAATGCTCTTCATTTCTGCAGTTTGTTCATGTACTTGTAATTGATGATATATTAATGAAAAATGAAAAATTGCCGATTTAAAGACAACTACTCATTGTCTACTTCCTTGATTCTTATCTGGCTGAATTCACATGTTCCAGTGTGATCAGCGTTTCCTTCTTATTGCCCTAAATTAATGAGAATTATCCCATTTAGGGGGAAGATCATTGAGAGTAGGTCGAGTATAGAAGAGGCACAGGTCTGAGTAGTGGTGGACAAGAAAAAATGTAAACTCAGATCAACTGCATCTTCTTACCAATAAATAGACTTAGAGGTATGGTTTTGACAACATCAAAAAGGGGGAAATTGTTAGGTATTGATGTAGAAATCCTACCTTAATTTGATGTTTTGATGTGTCAAAACTACATACCAAAGTCTAGGACTTAGAGTTATTACCTCATGTAATCCTTGTATAGGATATTCGAGTTGTAATAGTCTAGGAAGAAGGAAGTCAACAAAACTATGGAATAGTTTTGAAGAAGAGAACATTCAGACAAAAACTGTCTTGACTAAGAAGACGAAGATGAGCAGAGCAAGGTCACGAAAACTGTGGATACAGTTTTCACACAGAAACTGCTAAGAGGAGCCTGCAGTTTCAGAACAAGATAGTTTCGTTGCAGGGAATGCGTACACAATAAGATGTCGAACAAGACACAATGGAATGCCAAAAAAAGTTAATGATAAAGATCAGACTGGAATGTGATTGGACATCATCCCCAATGTCTCTACCGACTATTTTTTGGTGTGTCACCTATAAATAGCAGGTGCCGTAGAGACTTAAAAACCTTTGCCTCTCTGCTTATTTGATATACATACGCTGATTTGAATCTCCAACACATTTTATTGTCTCTCATCTGAAACTGAAGAAAGAGCATTAAACACTCTCTCGAGAGAAGACATTGCTGCCGTAGTTCATTTATTGAGCTCATTGCATTCATTGCTACGGAGTTTGAGGAGATTCACTGTGCGATGTTTGTTAATACTAGGACTAAGTCAGTAGACTTACTCTAGTATCTTGGTGTTCTTACTTTCCTAGTAAGAACATAGCAGCCTGGTCTTTGCAAAGGAAGAACAAGTTATCACGGGCTACCGCCGATCAGTCGACGTTCTGGGAAGAACAAAATCGTCCAACCTACCGAAGAAGGAAAAGGGAGGTTTGTCCTCAGTCCAACTTTGAGCTGGTCCACAGAGAAGACGTAGACACTTCAACGGACTGAAGAACGAGTGAAGAACAACCACGTGGGCGAGCGATCCATCGTGTTGTGGACAGAGGTCTCTACAACAACTGGCTATAGATCGTGATGATTGTATTTTCATAACTTAGTGAATTACCGGATCTGATATCCAAAGAGTGGACGTAGGACTTTAGGCTCCGAACCACTATAATATCTTGTGTTGTTTACAGTTTTATTTACATTTCGCACTTTACAGTTTCTAAGATACTTTGAAACCTTCAATACTTACTGTGTAAGTATTGAAGCGTATAAAATGTTTATGATTAAAACTTGTAAAACTGTTTCTCTAATCTGCTGGCTAAACCTTAACTGAGTTTCATAACAAAAACTGCTAACTACAAATAGAAACAAAAACTGAACTGTCTATACTTAGAGTGTATTTCTTTGATTAATTACTTCCGCTGCACATTGTTTGTACTCTGATCTGGGACCAACAATATTTAGATTGTGCCAATGATTGGTCTCCAGATGTAGCTCGGTGCTCCTTAATCTTCCTAAGCCTGTCCACAACTTGCTTATCAGTATATTGCCTCTTGGATGTTGATATGTGCAGAACATGTGCAACAAAGTGCAAGTGTACACTGCCAAGTAATATCTAGGAGTATCTAGAGTCGATCTGATGGAGCCCAAGTAGCAGTTGTGAGAGACGATCCAGTCTACATGCCGAGTGGACCGATGACTAGAGCTCGAGCAAGGACGTTGAGGGCTGGATTGAGCTTATTGATTAAAAATATATGGGCTGCCAATGTTTCCAAAGAATCGATGCTGTTGGAAGAATTAAACGAAGGCCCAAAAGTTATTAATTTAATTATGTGTAATGATTAGGCTTAGTTTAATTTATTTAGTTATTTTGGGCCAACATGTTTAGGCCTTATTTAAATTAATTTCGAATTTTATGCCTTTTAATTATTTAAAATAGTTTCCTTATTAGTTTAGGGTTTGAGTTGCCTATATATAGGCCTTGTTATGGAACAATTTATGGAGTTTTCAGTTTAATAAAATTTGTGAGGTTTTCTCCTTTATTTCTGAAAGCTCAAACTTTCGAATTTCTCCTATTCCATAGGGTTTTCGATTTCGACTAATCAATTGGACAGTCATATCCATTGGAGGTGTCTTCATTCATATCCTTCGTTGTTGGATCAATTCGCTTCTTACCCTAGGCCGTATAAGTTGCAGTGGCTGAATGATAGTGGCATCATCAAAGTGACAAAGCAAGTCAAGGTGCCGTTCCGAATAGGGAAGTATGAAGATGAAGTTTTGTGTGATATGATCCCCATGCAGGCAAGCCACATACTTTTGGGGCGTCCGTGGCAGTTCGATAGGCGTGTGAAGCATGATGGCTTTACGAACAAGTATTCCTTCGACTACAAGCAAAAAAAGATCTCACTTGTTCCTCTGACCCCTAAACAAGTCTATGAGGATCAAGTCCAGTTCCAGAAGGAGTCGGGCCAAGAGTTGCAGCAACAAGAACACAAGGAGAAAGGGGTGGTGCAACAATCTTTTCTAGCTAGGGTTGGGGATCTGAAGTGGGCGGTTCAGGAGGAGAAAGCAATGGTGTTGCTGATCTACAAGGAGAATATGATTTTAACTAACATTCCTGATTCTCTACCCCCTTCTATTTCCTCTCTTTTGCAGGAGTTTATGGATGTCTTTCCGGATGATACCCCAGCTGGGCTGCCACCCATTCGTGGGATTGAGCATCAGATAGATTTCGTGCCTGGAGCAACCCTTCCAAATAGGCCAGCTTACCGAACCAGCCCGGAGGAGACGAAGGAGTTGGAGAGGCAGATTGGAGAGTTGCTGGCCAAAGGGCACGTGAGGGAGAGTTTGAGTCCTTGTGCAGTTCCAGTTTTGCTAGTGCCCAAGAAGGACTCTACCATGAGGATGTGTTGCGACTGCCGAGCTATCAAAAACATTACGGTTAAGTATCACCATCCTATCCCTCGTTTAGATGATATTTTAGATGAATTATATGGTGCTTGTGTGTTTTCTAAGATAGATCTGCGAAGTGGATATCATCAGATTAGAATTAAGGAGGGAGATGAGTGGAAAACTGCTTTTAAAACCAAACTTGGGTTGTATGAGTGGTTAGTCATGCCTTTTGGTTTAACCAATGCTCCTAGTACTTTTATGCGTCTTATGAACCACGTTTTGAGAGCTTTTATTGGTAGATTTGTTGTGGTTTATTTTGATGACATTCTGATTTATAGTAGGAGTTATGATGAGCACTTTGAACATTTGAAGTCTGTTTTGGATGTGCTTCGCAGGGAAAGACTGTTTGCTAACATGAAGAACTGCATCTTTTGCACGGATAAGTTGGTGTTTTTGGGTTTTGTTGTTAGTGCAGACGGAGTACAGGTGGATGAAGAAAAGATTCGAGCAATCAAGGAGTGGCCGCAGCCTAAGAATGTCAGCGATGTTCGCAGCTTTCATGGACTTGCCAGCTTTTATAGGCATTTTGTACCCCATTTCAGCAGCATTGCAGCCCCATTAACTGAAGTGATTAAGAAGACTGTGGATTTCAGATGGGGAGAAGAGCAAGAGAAGGCTTTTGAGTTGCTGAAGAACAAGTTGACCCATGCCCCGGTATTATCTCTTTCTAACTTTTCTAAGACATTTGAGATTGAATGTGATGCTTCTGGGGTTGGTATTGGTGCAGTTTTGATGCAAGAGAAGAGGCCCGTGGCGTATTTCAGTGAGAAGCTGAACGGTGCAACGCTGAATTATCCTACCTACGATAAGGAGCTGTACGCCTTGGTGAGAGCCTTAAAAATGTGGCAACACTATTTGTGGGTTAAGGAGTTCATCATTCACACCGATCATGAGTCGCTGAAGCATCTGAAGGGGCAACATAAGCTGAACAAGAGGCATGCAAGATGGATGGAGTTTGTAGAGACTTTTTCTTACGTCATCAAGTACAAGCAAGGTAAGGAAAATGTGGTGGCTGATGCGCTGTCTCCCAGGTATGCCTTAATCTCTACTTTAGATGCTAAGTTGCTTGGGTTTGAATGCATTAAGAGTCTGTATGCATCTGATGAGGATTTTGGTGACATTTATGCTGCATGTGAGACATCTGCTAGTGGTGAATATTTTAGACATGATGGGTTTATGTTTAGGAGAAATAAGTTGTGCATTCCTAGGTGTTCTCTACGAGAGTTATTGCTGTTAGAGTCTCATGGAGGTGGTTTAATGGGTCATTTTGGTATTGCTAAGACTTTGGCTGTGTTGCATGAGCATTTCTTTTGGCCTCGCATGAAACGTGATGTTGAGAGGATCTGTGGTAGATGCATTACTTGTAAACAGACTAAGTCTAGGTCTAGTTCCCATGGATTGTATACACCTTTACCTATTCCTACTGCACCTTGGATTGATATTTCTATGGATTTTGTGCTAGGTTTGCCACGTACTGTGCGTGTTAGTGATTCTATATTTGTTGTTGTTGATAGGTTTTCTAAGATGGCACATTTTATTCATTGTCATAAATCTGATGATGCATCACATGTTGCTAATTTGTTCTTTAGGGAAGTTGTGAGATTGCATGGTATTCCTAGGACAATTGTTTCTGATAGAGATTCTAAGTTCTTGAGTTACTTCAGGAAGACTTTGTGGTGTAAGTTAGGAACTAAACTGTTGTTTTCTACTACTTGTCATCCACAAACTGATGGTCAAACTGAAGTAGTTAATAGGACTTTATCTGCTTTGTTGAGAGTTGTACTTAAGAAGAATATTAAGAATTGGGAAGAATGTTTGCCTCATGTTGAGTTTGCTTATAATCGTTCAGTTCATTCTGCTACTCAGTTTTCTCCTTTTGAGGTTGTGTATGGGTTTAATCCTTTAACTCATTTAGATTTATCTCCTTTACCTGTGCAAGAGTTTACTAACCTTGATGGGCAGAACCGAGCTGATTTTGTGAAGCAGATTCATGAGAAGGCTAGGCAGAACATTGAGCGTCGTACTGAGCAGTATGTCAAGCAGGCAACTAAAGGGCGCAAGAAGATGTTGTTTGAGCCTGGAGATTGGGTTTGGCTGCATATGAGAAAGGAGAGGTTTCCTTTGCAGCGGAGATCGAAGTTGTTACCTCGAGGAGATGGTCCCTTCCAAGTGGTGGAGAAAGTGAATGATAATGCATACAAGTTGGACTTACCCGGTGAGTATGATGTTAGTGCTACATTTAATGTTGCTGATTTAAGTCCTTTAGATGTAGGTGATAGCTTGGATTTGAGGACAAATCCTCTTGAAGAGGAGGGGAATGATGGAGCCCAAATAGCAGTTGTGAGAGACGATCCAGTCTACATTCTGAGTGGACCGATGACTAGAGCTCGAGCAAGGACGTTGAGGGCTGGATTGAGCTTATTGATTAAAGATATATGGGCTGCCAATGTTTCCAAAGAATCGATGCTGTTGGAAGAATTAAACGAAGGCCCAAAAGTTATTAATTTAATTATGTGTAATGATTGGGCTTAGTTTAATTTATTTAGTTATTTTGGGCCAACATGTTTAGGCCTTATTTAAATTAATTTCGAATTTTATGCCTTTTAATTATTTAAAATAGTTTCCTTATTAGTTTAGGGTTTGAGTTGCCTATATATAGGCCTTGTTATGGAACAATTTATGGAGTTTTCAGTTTAATAAAATTTGTGAGGTTTTCTCCTTTATTTCTGAAAGCTCAAACTTTCGAATTTCTCCTATTCCATAGGGTTTTCGATTTCGACTAATCAATTGGACAGTCATATCCATTGGTGGTGTCTTCATTCATATCCTTCGTTGTTGGATCAATTCGCTTCTTGGGTCGTAGGAGAATTTATTCTGGACTACGGTACTTGAGGGTTTTCGAATCCAAAGGTGTTGGATCTTCCATCTTCAGTGTTCAGTTTGCTTCCGCGTCGAGTCTGAGTCCTTTCGTTCGAGTTCCTGGGCTGCGATCTAACCCTTCCTGGTGAGGATCGTATCACGATCCCACAGGGAATGCCTCATATGAAGAATCGTGCACACAGTCAACATACAGCAAGGTTTAATCAATTTTGGAGTTGAGTCTAATCCTAATGCAAGAAAGGTAAAGTAACATAGACAAGACACTAATGATTTCCAATCCCACAACTAACAGGGTAGATTTAGAACTCAGTTGTAAAAAGGCAACTCAGGTTGCTGACTCTACTTGCTGAAGGGATGCTATAGCATGAATCCTAGCATGCATTCAAGTGCTGAATCTCTGAAATACTCTATGTTTCTTCCAAACTACAGAGATTGCTATAAGTGTTGTTCAATCCACATATTCCTATGCTAGATTAAACAATATCCAGCTCACAACAAACCGATTCACTAAGCACACTAAATCAAGAGTGTTGGCCAAACGAAGTAAGATAAGATTGATAAACACCCAGATTTGATAGAATAGCAAGGATTTCAAGTCATAACTACGATCCAACTAGAGATCAACAACCCAAGTCTTAAGTGTTTAGCTCATAGCTAAAATATTCTGAAACATAACTAGAATATCTTCAGAAATAAACATCAAAACTATTTAAAACTGCAAACAGAGATAGTTGGGGATGAATTCCTTCAATCCCACAATGGTGTCCTCAGGATTCCTCATTCAGCCACTCTCTAGCTCCACTCTTTGGTACCTGATATTTCTTCTTTCCCAAGACTTGAATATTTCTTTTTGAAATCATGCACACCCAGGAAGTGAGTTGGTCTCCCCTTTTATATGTGGCTCCCAAAATTCCAGAAGAGCATCTTTTTAGGTTTCCTCAATTAATGTTGTGATGCCTTAATTCTCCTTGTCCAGGTGGCAACAAATTCAGGTGCTTTCACTTTCCAGCTCAGCTAAACATTATCACGTTTTTTGTCAGCATTCAGCAAATGACCCATTTCAGGTTTTTCTCTCTCCCCGTCTTTCTCTCTCTGGAATACCAAGCATGCTGCAGCACGCTATCAGCATCTTACTCAGCATGCACGTTTCCTTAAGACTTTCACTCTTTGTGATTTCCTGCACTTTTCTTGCTAAAAATAGACCAAAAGGAATTAATTTGCAACAATGGATCACTGGACACTAACTATGCATACACATGCTTATTTAAACCTAAACTGGACTTAAACAAGACTCAAGGGACTCGGATTTATTAATTTGAAAACCTAAATATAACTCTCACGAGAGAGTTATCACACCCCCAAACTTAAACTTTTACTCGTCTTTGAGTAAACAAAATGACAAAACAAGCTAAAGAACAATTCAATGCCTGGCACAAACTCATTGTTGCTCTCATCAAAATGGAAGATTTAGCTCTAGTCACATATTATAAGCTTCACAGCACTTCATTTCTTCATAATTCAAAATGGTTTAGCAAGAACATTTCTCCGGCTCATTTATTTCAATTCTATGCTAGCTTAAATCAAAAGTAAAATATGACTCAAGCTAAACAAGCTTCACACACCTTTCAATGCATAAGCCATCATGTTCATTAAACTTACTTTTCTTTTCCACATAATGAATTATATGCAAAGCTCTCCACTAATGGTGCTCTAAAAACAAAGGATCGGAAGGACTTCTCGGCTTGTAATGTTAGGCTGGGGTTAAGGTTTGGTAATTTTGGATTAAGTGACTAAATACTTGAGCATTCAAAGGTATTCCTTATTCTACACCCAACGTAGCTCCCCATTATCCCTGGCAAACCTCTTGCTTCTTTCCTCTTTTGTTTTTTTCTCGGAGAATAATACTCAACTATGATCTCAGAGCTCATGCTATCTATATGCTGTGGCATTTATTTAAGCAAGCACTGTAGCTCTTATTTGAGTAACAACTCATATACTTCCCTCCCTTGTATACAAAAGATAATACGAATTATTTATTTATTTGTATATAGAATACTATCGCACAACACCCTCACACACCCCCAAACTTAGAACGTAACATTGTCCCCAATGTTGAAAGAAAACCTAAGAATGCTCAAGAGGGTGCAAGCATATAATAGAATAAAATGGTAAAGAGGCTCAGCATATGAAGGAAATAGAACAAAGAAATGACAAAAGGCACAAAATAAGAACTAGGGATTACGAAATATAAGTACGGTCGAATAGGACCGAGGTTAGGACACATGAAAGATTGCCTTCATCATATCCAAGAGAAATAGAACACAAAATTTTGCCTCAAGGGAAACATAAATTCAAAAAGGAGGTAAGTTATCACATTCCTCAGCAAAGCGTAGAAAAGAATGATGAACTCGAGAAACTTGGCCGAGAAAACATGTTTGTATTGTCTTTTTTTAAATCAACATGCTAAACACATGCTCTAGCAAGAAAGTCGGATGAGCTTTTTAGAAAAAATCCAAACTAAAAATAGATGTCGAGATTGGTGCCGTGTTGCGAATGAGTACGGCCACAAGCTAACAATTGCAAGGGACATTTTCATCATCGAGCAAGAGATTGATGCACGATAACACGAGTCATTCTCAGCTGAACACCACACAAATAGACAAAACATGACCAACATTACTGCATAAAAGAACAAAATTCATCGGCCATAGCATCATAAGCAAAATAGCCGAAGTAACACATATAAAAGTAAATTTGTTCAGCAAGGAAATAGAAACCATGTTCAAGTAAAAATAGAGAGAGTTATGAGTGTCAGGGTAAGCAGTCGGAGATTAGGCTTTTGGATCAGCATCCGTGTCCCAAGAAGTGCGCAAGAGAGGAGGGAAATCAGGCAGACGCTCGTAGTACCGCTGAAGGACTGCATCGCGCTCGGCCATGTAGTGACCTAAGCGGGTCATCCTCTCCGCATGGAACCGCTAATGTCGACTGACTGTGCGCTTTAAAGCTCGAACGTCCTTGAACACCTCAGAAGCAGTCCTGCGGAAAACCTCAATGCGCTCTTGCACAATCTCTAGCCGGATCATCAAATCTTCATTGGTAGGCTGGCTGGGATCAGAGGCGGAGGCAGCATGCTGAGTGTAAGCTGCAGCATGAGCTGGCTGCTCAGTTTCTGCACCCTGTGTGCAATTGAATCTCTACAGCATCTGGTGGGCGTTGATTAAGCCATTACTCAAATCGCACTCATCGGTATCCGCAATAGGCACACCCTTCCACTCGCACATAGCAGTGATCATGGAGGGAAAGTACAGAGGCCCTACAAACCTGGTAGACCGACTTTCCAAGGAAGCAAGTAGCATGGGTGCATAGTCAAAAGGTGTACCTGAAACAATGGCAACACAGATCATGGCGCGTTGGTCTTTCACTCTGTTCTCATGGGTAGTAGGGGAGATTCTGCTCCGAATAAAATGGAACCAAAGTCGAGCTGCAGGCTCAAGTTTGTTAGTAACAACCAATGGTGTCCCGCCATCTTGTGGAATCCAGTGAACATCAGAGTCTTCAGGGGCAAGGACATCCAAAGCCCATTTGCGATCCTCCTCCGTTGGCTTATCATACCTGTCCCAGAAAGGGTCTGGCTGAGGTGGTGTGGTGCCGTAAACACGGTGCACAAGGCGAGGGTTAAGGTCCACTTTTACCCCACGAACCTCAGAGGTGAATTCCCAATCCCCAACCTTCTTCATATTGACATAAAATTCACGGACAATAGGAACAACGGGTGCCTCATGCATGACGACAAAGGGGGCCCATTCCAACTTGGCAATGGACTCTTGGAGGTCCTCAAGAAGGCCGGTCAAATCAGTCGGGAATCCCCGTTCAATTAGCTTGGGTGAGGGACCTCTCTTTTGATTTTTAACTGGCGATGCCATCCGAGGTGGAGATTCATGTCTTGCAGCTTGCTACTTTAAAATCTGCCGAGGAGTAGGATTTTTCTTGCAGGCTTTCTTGATCCGCCTCTTCTTAGGCTGGGAAGTACCTACAGCTTCCGGTGGGGTGCTGTGGTGTCTTTGGGTTGCAAGTTCTCTGGGAACTTACATAAAGCACGATGTTGTTTGGTCTTGGCCTTCTTGGAAGGAGGGCTGTCGGACTTGGACAAGTTTACCGGAGAAGAACTCAAAGTGGTAGGAACCTTCCCTTTAGCACGCTTTGCAGCAGCACGAGTCCGAGGCACCCGACTGGGTATGCCAGCTGGATGCGCACCTGCTTGAGGAGAACCGACTGGGGATTGGGGCACTGAGTCAGTTGGTGTTGGCGTAGTGGAATAAGTGGCAACATTCTCATCTGGAGAAGACACTTTCTTGGTCTTGCGGGGAATCTGCTTTTTCCTCATGGTGCGTTTCAACCTGAAATTAGACACATTATTTGTGCAAGGGTAACACCATTGTGGAAACACTTATTTAGCCCCCATTATAGCAACCATAATTCATGCTAACACTCCCCTTATGTTTAAGACTTATCCACAACAACCCAAGGTTGAAACAAAGCAACCACAAACACAATAGTCAACATCATCCAAGACAACCAAGATTTCGGGTCGCACAAAAAAATTTCAACATCAAATCCAAAATTGCAAACTGATTCAAGCCCTAAAGTGTAATCAACACAATTTTCCACTTACCCATGCAATGCTCTACACAAGAATCTACAATATTGACTCAAGAATAGCCGTATTACACAAAAGATTCAAGTTAAGCGCACGTAGACAGATAACATGGGTTGCGCATGCAAAATCACCAAAATTTCAACACCAAACTCGCATGCTCTTGATAACAGGCAACCAAAAATTTTCTCAGTGCAATACCAAAAGAGAGAGCAAGCGAATCATACCTTGTTGAACGAAGTGCAACGTGAAACTAGTTTGTGCAGGGTTTGCACAGTGAAATGCGATGGGTAGAGAGAGAGAATGTGAGTTGCACAAGTGAGAGAGAGAAAAAGTGCAGAGGTTACCTTTTAAAGTAATAATTTCGGGGCAGGAGGAAATCCTCTAAAAAGATTTGAATTTATCTAAGGGAAACAATTAAAAATTACCTCCTGCATGCGAAAGTAAGAGTAACTCGGCCAAAATATGACCGTTACTGCTCAGGTACCATGCTGTAGCATGTTGTTAGCACGTGGCTAGCATCCTCTGAACATCCCCCCAAACTCGTGCTCAACAGCTCCCTTAATTTTCTAGAATTACAACTAAAGAAACAAGTAAAACTAAATAACAGAAAGCATAAACAGACAATAAATGGAAATATTTACAAACATGACTGATTTCACTCAATACTTGGGGATACAAGCAAGAGGGAAACCACTGTTACCTGAATCCATTAGGCATCTTGCAAGATAGTGGAGGTCTTCTCCCTGTTGAAAATCCCACCATGATAGACCTTCACCCGCTCACCATTTACCTTAAACTCCCTGCCTGAAACTTTATCTTTCAGATCTACTGCTCCATGAAGGTAGACCTTGGTGATGGTAAAGGGGGCAGACCATTTGGACTTTAACTTGCCAGGAAACAGTTTCAGCCTGGAATTGAACAACAGAACCCGATTCCCTTCCTCCAAGATTCTGAACCTGATCCATTTGGCATGCCACATCTGGCTCTTCTCCTTGTAGATTCTGGCACTCTCATATGAAGTTTGTCTCATTTCTTCTAACTCATTGATCTAAGCACATCTCCTCTCTCTTGCAGCTAGCAAGTCAAAGTTCAACTTCTTCATAGCCCAATGAGATTTATATTCCAGTTCCAGAGGAATATGACATGCTTTTCTAAACACCAATCTGTAGGGTGACATTCCTAGAGGTGTTTTAAAGGCAGTTCTGTAAGCCCAGAGTGCATAGTCCAGATGCTTGGACCAATCCTTCCTGTTTGGACTCACCACCTTCTCAAGGATCCTCTTGATTTCTCTGTTTGAAAGTTCAGCCAACCTATTTGTTTGCGGGTGGTATGCTGTAGAAACCTTGTGCTTGATTTTGTACTTGGCCAGCATGCATGCTAAACTTCTGTTGACGTAGTGAGACCCTTCATCACTAATGATAGCCCTTGGTGTTCCAAACCTGGTGAAAATATGCTTGTGCAGAAACTTGATCACAGTCTTGGCATCATCCTTAGCACAAGCTGCAGCTTCTACCCATTTAGAAACATAATCCACAGCAACAAGTATATAAACATTTCCAAAAGAAGGTGGGAATGGTCCCATGAAATCTAAACCCCAAACATCAAATAGTTCAAGTTCCAGAATATAGGTCATAGGCATGGCATTTGAAGCTGGCAAGTTTCCTACCCTATGGCATTTATCACAAATTTTCACCCATTCATGAGCATCTTTAAAAACTGTAGGCCAAAAGAAAACAAATTGGAATACCTTAGCAACTGTTCTTTGTCCTCCAAAATGGCCTCCATATGGTGCTGAATGGCATTTCTCCCGAATGTCTGCCATTTCTACCTCATGAACACACCTTCTCAAAACTTGATCAGCACAAAGTTTGTATAACTAAGGTTCATCCCAAAAATAAAATTTGGCATCATGGTAGAACCTTTTTTATTGATGTCCTTTCATATTTGGTGGAAGAAACCCACTGGCCTTGAAATTAGCAAAATCAGCAAACCAAGGGGGAGTTTCAGAGGAAACATTGAAAAGCTGCTCATCAGGGAACCACTCTTGAACTTGAATGGCTTGTTCCTCCTGATTTATCCCCTCTAATCTGGTCAGATGGTCAGCTACCTGATTTTCTGTACCCTTCCTATCTTAAATTTCCAGATCAAACTCTTGCAGGAGAAGTACCCATCGAATAAGCCTAGGCTTTGCATCCTTTTTGGAAAGTAAAAACTTGATGGCTGCATGGTCAGTGTGGACCATAACCTTAGCTCCTAGCAAGTAAGGCCTGAACTTCTCTAAGGCAAAAACCACAGCAAGCAGTTCTTTTTCTGTGGTCGTATAATTAATTTGAGCATCCACCAAAGTTTTGCTAGCATAATAGATAGGGTGAAAGATCTTGCTCTTCCTTTGTCCAAGTACAACTCCAATGACACAGTTGCTTGCATCACACATAACTTCAAAAGGTAAGTTCCAATCTGGCACACACATGATGGGAGCTGAAATCAGAGCTTCCTTCAAAATCTCAAATGCTGTTTGGCATTCTGATGTGAAGTTGAATGCTGAGTCATGCTCCAGTACGGAGCACAGGGGCTTGGATATTTTTGAAAAGTCTTTTATAAACCGTCTGTAAAACCCTGCATGTCCTAGGAAGCTCCTTACTCCCTTGACTGATAAAGGTGGTGGCAGAGTCTCAATCACAGCTATCTTGGCCCTGTCAACTTCAATCCCACATTTTGAGATCTTGTGGCCTAAAACAATACCTTCCTTCACCATGAAATGACATTTTTCCCAATTTAAAACCAAATTACTCTCTTCACACCTAGCTAAAACTTTCTCCAGATTATTCAAAAAGGTGTTGAAATCAATCCCAAATACAGAAAAGTCATCTATGAAGATCTCAAGGAAATCCTCTACCATTTCTGAAAATATAGTTGTCATAAAGAAGTACCCATTATTTTGGGAAGTCCTTTCCTAGCCACATGCAGAACCTTGATTGATGTGGAGAAAAGAGAGTTAATCATGAGGGTCCATGAAGAACATGCTACTTTTAACATGTATAATACTATGAAATTACCAGATGAATCAGTGAATTGCTTCACAGTTGGAATTTTGGAATTAGTAGTAGAGGAGTACACTGCAAACCTGCAAAAAGAAGAATTTAAGAATGAGGAAGTGTCTGAAGAAAATGCTATAGCATGGGTAGAGCATGGTGCAAAGTTTGGGGGGTACAAACCTAACTTTGAATCATTGGATCTTATGAGTAGAGAACAGAAGGAGCCAAAGTCTTCCCTTGAAGAACCTCCTGAACTGGTGCTCAAGCCTTTGCCAGATCACCTGAAATGTGTATTTAGGAGAAGCAGAAACTTTACCTGTGATAATTGCTTCGAGCTTAAGAGAGGAAGATGAGCATAGATTAATGTAGATGCTTGAGAAGCACAAGCAGGCAATTGGATGGACAATATCAGATATCAAGGGAATCAGCCCCACAATCTGCATGCATAAGATACTTCTAGAAGATGGAAGTAAGAACTCAATACAACCACCGAGGAGACTCAATCCTAATATGAAAGAAGCTGTGAAAAAAGATACAATCAAATGGCTGGATGTAGGAATCATATTCCCCATTTCAGACAGCTCGTGTGTGAGTCCAGTGCAGTGTGTGCCTAAGAAAGGGGGAGTAACTGTTGTGCAGAATGAGAAGAAAGAGATGATAGCTACAAGGACAGTCACTGGGCGGAGGATCTGTATAGATTACAGGAAATTAAATGATGCCACCAGGAAGGACCACTTTCCACTGCCGTTTGTTGATCAAATGTTAGACATACTGGCTGGTCAAGATTATTACTGCTTCTTAGATGGGTATTCTGGTTACCACCAAATAGCAATAGCCCCATACCATCAAGGGTTGATTACATTCACATGCCCTTATGGAACATTTGCATTTAGAAGGATGCCCTTTGGCCTTTGTAATGCTCCAGCAACTTTCTAGCGTTGCATGATTGCAATATTTCTGAGATTATTGAGAATGGGTTGGAAGTGTTTATGGATGACTTTTCAGTGTTTGGAAAAGATTTTAACACCTGTTTAGGAAACCTAGAAAAGGTTTTGCAACTTTGTGAGAAGTCACAATTGGTTTTGAATTGGGAGAAATGTTGTTTTATGGTACAACAGGGGCTAGTTCTAGGACACAAGATTTCAAATAAATGCATTGAGGTGGATCCTGCAAAAATCGAAGTTATTGACAAAATGCCAGTTCCAAATTTAGTGAAAGCAGTTAGAGGTTTTCTAGGTCATGCTGGTTTCTATAGAAGGTTTATCAAGGATTTTTCCCAGATAGCCAAGCCACTTTCAGAACTGCTAGAATAAGACAGGAAGTTTGATTTCAACAGTAAATGTATGAAGGCATTTACTAAATTGAAAGCTGCACTTGTCACAACCCCTGTAATGCAACCACCAAGCTGGGATGAACCCTTTGAGATAATGTGCGATGCAAGTAACTATGTAGTGGGAGCAGTGTTAGGGCAGAGAAAGGATAAAATCTTCAGATCCATTTATTATGCAAGCAAGACAATGGATGGAGCACAGAGGAATTACACTACTACAGAATAGGAACTGTTAGCAGTAGTGTTTGCCTTTGATAAGTTTAGATCTTATCTGGTTGGAGCTAAGGTGATTGTGTTTACAGATCACTCTGCAATCAAGTACTTAATGGCTAAGAAAGATGCAAAGCCAAGGCTCATCAGATGGATACTTCTTTTGCAAGAGTTTGATTTAGAAATCAAAGACAGAAAAGGAACAGAAAATCAAGTTGCTGATCATCTATCAAGGTTGGAAAATCCATCTGGAGAGGATGACACAGTTCATATCAATGATAATTTTCTAGATGAGCAACTCATGGCATGCAAGGAGGATGCACCTTGGTTTGCAGATTTTGTAAATTATCTTGCAACAGGCAGAAAACCATATGGTTTGCATGGACAACAATTGAAGAAGTTTTTACATGATGCAAAGTTCTATTATTGGGATGATCCAACTCTGTATAGGTTGAGACCTGATCAGATTTTCAGAAGGTGTGTTCCAGAATACAGGATTCCCTACATTTTAAGTGAATGCCATGCTTCAGCATATGGGGGGCATTTTGGTGGACAGAGGACAACAACTAAAGTGCTGCGATCGGGATTTTATTGGCCGGGAATTTTCAAGGATGCATTTGAGTTTGTTAAGAATTGTGACAGATGCCAAAGATTGGGAAATTTACCAGCCAAGAATGCTATGCCTCTGAATAATATTGTGGAAGTAGAATTATTTGATGTGTGGGGAATGGACTTCATGGGGCCATTCCCATCTTCTTTTGGGAATGAGTACATCTTATTAGCTGTTGACTATGTGTCAAGATGGGTGGAAGCTTGTGTTTGTGCTCACAATGATGCTGCCACAGTTATAAAATATTTGCATAAGAATATCTTCACAAGGTTTGGAACTCCAAGGGCAATAATAAGTGATGAGGGTACACATTTTATTAATAAGAGTTTGTCTGTTCTGCTGGCTAAATACAACATTAATCGCAAGGTTTCAACAGCGTACTACCCACAAACCAACGGGTTAGCTGAGTTGTCAAACAGGGAAGTGAGGAGTGTGTTAGAAAAAGTGGTGAACACTACAAGGAAAGATTGGTCCAAACATTTGGATGATTCATTATGGGCTTACAGAACAGCCTACAAAACACCACTTGGAATGTCTCCCTAAAGGCTTGTCTTTGGTAAAGCCTGCCACCTGCCTTTAGAGATGGAGCACAAAGCATATTGGGCCACTAGGAAACTTAATTTTGATCCTAAGGTAAGTGGAGAAAATAGAATACTGCAGCTTAATGAACTTGAAGAACTGAGGTAACAGAGTTATGAGAATGCCAAGATCTACAAGGACAAAGTGAAAAGATGGCATGACAGTAAGATTGCAGATAGGACTCTGGAAGAGGGACATCAGGTCCTACTTTTCAATGCCAGGTTGAGGATGTTTCCTGGCAAGCTTAAGTCCAGATGGTCGGGACCTTTCATTGTGGTCAAAGTCTACCCTTATGGAGCTGTGGAGCTGAAGGATGAAAGCACAGGGAATATCTTCAAAGTTAATAGACAAAGGGTAAAACAATACCATGGAGGAAGCTGGGAGAAGGTAAAGGCTTCCACTCATGTGCGGGAGCCTTGAAAATCGAGTTAACCTAAGCTATCATGAGGATAGATGAAGCATGTGGTGATAGCTTAGGATGTTTACTTTAATTCTGCATTTTGTTTCATGCCTAGTTAAATTAAATTTTAATTTAGTTTTGATTAAGTCTTAGGAGATTGAATGCTACAGCCTGTGAGTAACATAGGTATTAGGTAGAATAGAATTTACTTAAGTTAAATTAGGAATTTATTTGGTGTATTAGTTCTTTTGAGTTTATTATTTACACTAAAAAAAGAGAATGGAAATTACGGGATGGTAAGTGGGTAACACTGTTGCATGAGTAGGCGTGGATCAAACATAGCCGTTGAGAGGAGACAGAATGCTGACATGAGCTTAACCCCTACCCCTCAGAATGACGGTTTTGGCAACTTCCCTTTTAAATTTGAAAGGAAAGATTGTGTCTAATCATGGGAAGTCGAAAGGTTTCCTTATTTTTTGTGCTGATTAATGCTTAAAGTGGGTGTGTGTATATATTGTACATATTGTAGAAAGCAAACAAAAACCATCTCCTTCTTAAGCATTCGGGCTGAAAATTTGGGAAGATCTTGCGGTAAAAATCAAAGTTCTTGTCGTGAAACATGTACGATTTCTTCCTTCGCCTCTGGTATCTTGTTTTGGGCTGCTTTTTTTCTCTTAAAATACTGCAAAATTATGTTTGAAACAAAAAAAGGATAGGAGAGAAAATTGTTAGTGAATAAGAATGTCGGGTATGTTGCGAAGTTATATTGTCTCGAGTTGTTGAACTAATTTTGTTTGTTTAGTCAAGATTTTTGTGAGCATGATTCTTAAACCTGTGAATTTGAGGTTCTAGGTGAAAAATTTATTTCGACTTATGTTGATCTTTGCTAGTCATATGCAGTAGTTCCGACAAGATTTTTGGTTTATTTGTTTGTGATAAACTATGAGTGAACTCAAAGTTTGGGGCTAGATATCTGTTGTGTTGGAAATTTTTTTAAAAAATCGAATGTCAAAAATTTGTCAAAAGCATGCCTTTGCAGTAATCAAGGTTATTTTGGGTTTCTGAATTCAAAATTCATGCAGAGTCAAATATGAGGACAAAGTAGAGTGGTAAAAAGCGATCAGGCATGGAGATCGAACTTATAGAAACCAGTCCAGAGAAAGCAAGTCCAGCTTCACGGAAACCCAAGGGAAAACCAAAAGCGCAGAAGAAAGAACCCGTTCAAGGGTTAAGGAGATCCAGTAGGGCTGATGTGTCTATCATGGCCCAGAGGAATGCTAAGTTACCTCCTACGAGTGCAGAGAACCCTATGGTGATCCAGGATGCACCCAAGAAGAAGTCTAAATCTGAGAGCACATAACCCAAGAAGGGAAATTTGATGGACTTGGTTGAAGCAGATACTTCCAAGGCTGAACCTGAGATTCCAGAGGAGACTGAGGAAGAGAAAGATACCGTCGACAGTGAACCTGAAAAATACGAGGAAGCTAATCTGAGTGCTGAAGAAACCACACAAGGCCAGTCTGAGGAGCCTGAGACAGAACAAGAACCAGAGGATCAGGAGAACGAGGTGATGATCAAGAAGGCTCCGAAGAGCAGCACCAATCTGATACCAAGGGAGAAGAAGCAACAATTGAGAGTGACAATGTACATGGGGAAGAGAATTCTGAAAACAATGAGGAGTCTGAGGAAGCTGATGCTACAACATCTGACAAGCCTAAGGTTAAAATCGATGAGCAACCCACTATTGAGAAAGGGAATGCAGATGTGCCAAAGAAAGGTACCAAAACCAAAAGGAGGAAGCAAGATGTAGTTGTGGAAGATCAAGAGGGGGTTTTGAGAAATCAAAAAACAGGAAAACGAGTAAAGGTTTTGGCAGTGAAGGAGACTGGAGAGAGTTCAAAGGGGCCAGCAGACAAGTCGAGGAAAAAGGAAATCAAGCGCGGAAAAGCAAAGGTTGTAAACCTTTCGGCTGAAGAGATTGATAGGATCCCTAAATTCTCCTCTGCTCCGCACAAGAAGAGAATGCAGGCCATGGCGAGTCGCAAGTTCATGCTTGAGCGAGGGTTTAAAGACTTGTACAAGTTACCAGAGGGATTGATTAAAAGTGTTGAGAATCAGGGGTGGGAACCCTTTGTGGTGATGCGGCCGACACCCATCATTGCTCTTGTCCGGGAGTTTTACGCAAATTGTGAACAATCCACTTCAGTTGATTACGAGCTCCGAGCAATTGTGAGAAGGAAAAAGGTGATTCTGAACCCAAAGAACGTGCATGAAGTTTATGGCACACACCCACCTCAACCAGACAACTTCATGGATCTACTTACTTTAGCAACAAGGGAACATCTTGATGAGGCTTTGCGTGTAGTAGTTGTGCCCGGTGCACAATGGGTTGACCAGACAAAGGACAACCTTTCTGTCCTTGCCAGCTTTCTGACCACTGAAGCTAATATCTGGATCCCTTTTCTGAGGAACAGGATAAGCTCCACCACTCACAACATTCTGGTGGGTCAGGACCGAATCCTGATGGCAGCTGCAATTTTAAAGGGGGACCCAATTGACATCGCGCCCTTTATCATTGATTCTATAGCCTTCCAAGCTTCAAAAAGGGTTGGGCCGCTGTTCTGTCCTTCACTGATCTCAGAAATATGCAAACGAGTTGGAGTCCCTTTTCATTCCGAAGAGCCGAGAAGCATTGCCAAGAGCTACTTCAACATCCAATATCTAACCAAGAGGCACACTCAAGCACAATCTCGAGCTCAGGGTGAAACACCTGCTGCAGATGGAGACATATTGGCAAATTTGCAGAATGAGCTGCTGGAAATCAAAGAAAAGCAGGCAAAGCTGCGGCGAGGATTCAAGCTCATGCATAAGGTGTTGCTGACGATCAAAGCCCAGACAACAAAGTTGCTGAGGAAGAAGGGCCGCTACCAGAAAACCAAGAAAGCTGCCGGGAGTTCCGTATGATGAACAGGGTCAACTCTGAACCCATTTAGCTCTTTGCAAAAACAATTTCTAATTTGGTTATGTTTATGTTTATTTCCTGCTTTGGTGTTTAATTTTTGTGGGTTTAGTGTCTGAACCTCATGCTGGTATTATGTTAAAGCGTGAAGTTCATATGGTCGTTCTAATAAAATTTTTGAGTCTAGTAGTTATATCTCCTCTCGTCCAATGATGTCTCGATTTTTATCTTTCTTCCCTATGCATGATTGGTAATGATCACGATTGTTGAGGGTCAATCCACATTTACTTTTTGATGTTTAGCTTTGTACATGCAAATCTGGTTTGCGAGGCAAAGTTCTCATGTGTCTCTATTTTTGAAAACCTGATATGCTAGACATATGCTTGAGCTTAGCTGGTACTACGTTGGGAACTTTTAAATGTGAAGTGCCACCTACCCTGAGTTTGATCTTGGTTGAGACAAAATAGGAATGAGCTTTACACTTAGAGATGATTAAGTTCATTGCTTGATATTCGTGCCTTCAGATGTTTTTGTGTTTCAAATGAATATTCTTTGCACCTAGATTTTGAGCCTAAGCCTTATTCTTGTTTACACCTGCTTAATGTTAGCCAATTTCCATACACGTCCTAGTCTAGAGGATTGATCTGACTTAGTTTTCCTTTAACATTGAGGACAATGTTATGTTCAAAGTTTGGGGGTATCACTTCTACTTGAAGTGTTCTTTTTGTATATCCCTTACCTTAAAAAATGATGAAAAGATAGGCAAAGTTGGCAGCCTGAAAAAAAATGTGTGTGAATAAGGCTGATTTCTTCATTATATGTTAATTCAGCCATATGTTATAGTAGTATGTTTGAAAAAAAAAATATAAGAAGAAGAAGAAGAAGAAGAAGAGAGAAAAGTTGAAAGAAAAAAAAGTAGAATAAGTCCTATGTTGGAACGAGAAGGACAATACCTCTAGACTCAAGCCACTCCATCCAAATTTCCTTACCTTGAACCTTAGTGGAGTGTGAAACCTATTAGTGGAGAACAAGAGAGAACGAATGGGTAGAAAAAGAAAAGTGGCATTGATGAGCATGAAAGCTTGAATAAGTAGTTAAAGTTAAGCTCAGTTATACTTCAGCTATCTTGAAACTTGAATTGTTCTTTTTTAACTTTGATTGCTGAAACTGATGAATGTATATTGTTAAACTTTGAGAAGAATGAGGACTGAAACTTGACAATCTAGAGAGTTGTTGTTCATGTTTTCTTTTTAAACTTTTGCTAAAGGATTTTAAAAGAGGAGATTAACAATTCTAGCTTATTACTTCTAGACTTTAGTAGGAGTCTTTTTAGTTCTATTTTGGTTGCTTGGGGACAGAGTAAGAAAGAGTAACAAGCTTGGAAGAGAAGCCATTAAAGATAGAGAGATCATCACAAATAGTTTGGTTTTAGATTTTGAGTTGTACACGATGGTCAATGATTTCCTATTTTATTTTATTCTCTTCGCAAGTATGAGCTAATTCCATTTTACACTTGGGTTGTGGAACAATTACTTACGCTTGATTATATGTTATAATGATGTTTCGTACGTCTAAGCTTGTCTTTAATCTTGTTTAATCTCATTTCTTGAGCACGGAAGTGGAAATAAAAACATCACCTATAGAGACCAGAAGGAGAAATAGGCTGAGAAGATCATAGACAATTGTGTTAATCCCATAGGCATATGAGATAATACAACTTAAGAGAACTAGAATTTAGGATTTCATCACTAGAATACTATGGTAGGCATAGGCATATGATGCATAGTAGGATAGTGTAGATCTAGTAGAGTGGAAGCTTGCTAGACAGAATTAAAAAAAGTTCTAAGGCTCAGATGAATGCGAGACAGAAGCTCTAGCATATAAGATAGTAAAAGTAAAATGTATTCCTAACTCGAGTGTACCTTTCACTATTGTGATCAGTTTACATAGTATATGTTCATTTTGTGGAACGAATAAGTATTACTGATTTTAGCTTTATTTGGAATTATAGTTTATGCATATTTCTGTTTTGAGTAGAAATTAGTGACCAACATCCTTCATTTGCAAGCAATTCTTAGTGCACAGTTTAGTACTCACTCCCTAGGGTTCGATATCTAGTCTCATTTGACTATATTACTTGTAGATTACGTATACTAGCGCATGGTTCTATAGGTATACTATAGCACACAACATCTGCCAATAACCTCATGCTCTCAGCTCCACTTTTCTTCATCAAAATTCCACCAGCCGATGCATCAACCAACTCCTTCATGTGTGGGGTCAGCCCTTCATAAAAATGAAAAATCTGCATCTCCAAGTCAATACCATGGCCAGGGCACGATCTCAAAAGTTCCTTGAATCTCTTCAAGGCCTTATAGAGTGACTCATCATATCTCTGGCTGAAGTGTGTGGTGGCAGCTTTCCTCTTTAACAACAAGCTCGGCGGAAAGAAGTTGGTGAGGAATTCAGCTCGAATTTCCTCCCATGTCTCAATCTGACTCTTGTCCAAACTAGCCCACTACGAGCGTGCCTTGTCTCGAAGTGAGAATGAGAACTACCTCATCTGAATCGCATCTTGGGAGACTCCATTCTGCTTCACAGTATCGCATACCTCGATGAATTGGTTGAGGTGTGTGTACGGATCTTCTACAGCTCTCCCTGCATATTGATTCTGCTGCACCATCTGTATCAAACCAGTCTGTAACTCAAAATTGTTGGCGTCAATCTTCACCCTGAATCCAGGCTCCTCTTGTTGGGGCAGAAATCGGTCCAAGATGGACCTTTGCGTTATTACAATCTGCCTCTCATTCAATTCTGCAAGTCTCGCAGCCTGTTCTGCCTGAGTAGCTTGGGCTGCTTGGAGTTGTGCTCTTAGTTTTTGTATCTCATTCACAAATTGCCTTTGTTCCGCGGGAGTCATATTCTGCAGTGGTGCTTCATGATTCTCTTCCATCTCTTGTTGTTTATCTTTTCCTTTCTTTTTGTTTTTCCTGCAGGAGGTTCCTATCTCAGGGTTGAAGGCTTCAAGCGGCTTCCCTTGAGACCTAGTGTTCATGCACCACCTGAAAGATAAAAATGGAAAAATCAGCTCGGCATCGACCGACACGGGTGGGTGTCGATCGATGCTCGTAACTTCTCGACGTCGATCGACGCCTGCTAGCGTCAATCTAAATTGAGAAGAAAAACTCGAAAACACACGCACATGAAATTAAAAATACAAACTCAATCCAATTAATCCTAGGATAAACTAATAACAAAATAATATCTAACAATTCCCCGACAACGACGCTAATTTGATCACTGTAATTTCTACTGATAAATTGCAGACACAGTGGCAAATAAATTTATAAAAGTACCCTAAGGTTGTCGAACCTAGAGGAATTGTATAACGAAATTACTTCATGTACTAGCCGTGATCCTAAAATCTATTATTTGAGTTATCAGAAATCTGGGATTTTGACTTTTGGAATTTAAAGAAAGAAAACAGAAATTTAAAGGTTTTAAAAGCATATTTAAAGAGACACAGATCCTAGGGCGAACTGTCAATCGAAATACATATAATCAATTAACTTGCTTTGGTGGGAATTCTTAATGGACTATAACTTCTTGGTCAGACAATTATAGCCTAGATTACTAGCATGTGAATGTATATGCTTTGTCGGCCTCAATAACACAATGCTAATCAACCTTTTATAATTCCTCATATTAACCCTACAATTACTATCTTCCCCTAAGACAGATATTCTAATTGTATTCAAATTCCTTTTCCTGTTATTAATTTTCTGTTTTCAGTCCTTCAATCAATAACTATAAACCTAGAATTAATTCTATCTCTCGATCTTATTAATTCTAGATCCTAACAATTCAAACAGGAATTCAAAACCAAGCAATTCAATGTTAATCAATTAAACATGCATCACAGATTGATATTCGTAGCCCTAGAACCCGCTAGGGTTTCTAGCCACGCATCGCAGATAGAAATCCAAAACAAAACATATTATTAAAAAACATGAAATTAAAGACTTACAAGAAAATAATTGTTCATGATGGAAAATAAAGAGTGCTCAATGCTAAAGGTTGATAAAAGATGTGCAGAGATGAATAAAACTCGAAAATAAGGGCTATTTATAGTTGTGGATGTGTATCCTATCAAATCTAGGGCTGGAAATCCGATTTGATTCGAATTTAATGAAATTTTGCCAGATTTTTGTCAACCTCGATCAAGGTGGCTCAGCGTCGGTCGACGCGCGTGTTCGTCACCTCGGTCGATGTTGACTCTCGTGTCGGTCGAAGTCGATCTGTGCGGTCTCATGGTTTTGGCCATAACTTTCACTCCCACACTCCGATTGACCCGATTCTAGTTGCGTTGGAAAGCTAACTCGAAGCTATATCCATTGCCATGTGCCAATATCCAGAATTCCTTGTGTGGAGAAACTCTTCACTGCTACTCTTGCACGTCACTGGTTTCGGAACGGTTTTCTTGTGAATTTAGCCTTAATCCTGTAAAAACGCACCATGACAAGCATAACACCACATATAATAGACTCATTCATGAATTTTATATATATAATTAAGAAAAATACATAAAATAGTATGAAATACTATAGATAAGTGAGTGAAATAATGAACTTATCAAGGATGAAGAGCGGTGGGCTAGAGAAGAAGAAGAGAGGAGGGTGAAGTGTGGCATGGTGCCTTTTCCTCCGACTGTTATAGTCATTGAGATGCCCATGGTCCAGCGTTCTGCAGTTTCTTATCAAGCTACCTCAAGTGATTCACCATCCGCCCTATTTTTTGAGATGTAGAATTACTTTCAACATCAGATCGAAGCAATAAGGCAAGAAAATCAAGAGGTCAAGGTGAGGCTAGATGCAAAAGACAAGAAGGATATTGAACTGCCAAATCCATCTCCTCCATTAAGCAGACTATCTCGAACCTCTTTGATGTTGTCAAAAAGGGGGAAGAGGAGCGGAAAAAGGAGAAGGAGGAGAGGAAGAAAAACAAGAGGAGGAGAAAAAGAGAAGGGAGGAAGAAGAGGCAGAAAGGGTGAGGAGAGAAGAGGCTCAAGAGCAAAGGAAGGAAGCTCATTTCAAAGCACTCATGGATTTGGCCGCAAAACTATCAGAATCGAAGCCATATTCGTCATAGCAAACTCCTCCGTAAGTCTCTGGATTTCAAGTTTTTGAACTTTCTGATTTTCAGTTTTTAGTTTTTGATCTGTACTTGTAATCTCTCATTATCTAATGAAAAACTAAAAACTAGATTGAAGACAAAACCTCATTTTCTCTTTCTCACTCCTTACTATTTTTTTTTTAAACCTGGCTGAACTCACATTTTCTAGTGTGATTGTTGAGGTCGATATTCAGAAGCCCAAAAACGGCCCATTAATTAACCTGATTAAACGCCTTGGGCTTAAACTCTGGGTAAGGCCCACAATGATGGGTCGACAATATAACTCGAAAACTGTGGTCCGAACTGCAAGAATTCGAATCCATGGCTCGACATTTAAAGCGCGTTTAATTAGGGAGGAGCGGATCTCTTAAATGCAAAATGGATAAATCAGCAGTAAAAGCTCGGCGGAAAACATGGAATTCAAGCGATGAGCGTTATCTTGGGAATGGCTATATATATTTCTGGAAGGGCATAATCCGAGGAGGTTGCAAAAATTAAGAATTGCTATCATAGCTCGACATAGCTCGATTCAACTTATTTATCTCATATCTTGTTCTATTTTTCCTATTTCCATTTTATTGTATTCATTTTAGCAATCAAAAAACAATATTTCTGCCTACTTGCTGTAATTTTGAATTATTTACTATATCGTTAATTAAATCGTTCTTGGGCTCCAATTCTACATAAAAACACCCGCAACAATTTGGCGCCCACCGTGGGGCCCAGGAACAGATTTGGTACTAACAAATTATTGTAGGGATGGCAGATGACGGAAATCGTGAGCCTGTCATCGGTGGAACCGTTCCCCCGCAAGGAGATATCACACTCCCTGGAGCTGGAAGATGATCGAGTCAGGGGCGTGGCCAGCAGTCTGGTGCAGGTCGAGGACGGCAAAACCCTGGCGGACGAGGAACAGATCAACCCTCTGGATCATTGGAGGATATGCGACGAGCCTTCAATGTAACCCCACTCAACGAACTGTCATTCCCTCCGCCACCACCGGCGCTGATGCAAGACCCATACGTAGCGCAACTGGTCAGTCAGGTTCAGACAGCTCGAGGGGTAATGGAAAAGCTGGGTGCTCAAGTGGAGGCCGTTACCCAGAAGTGCCAGGCTCTCGAGCAAGACAACCGCCGATTGAATCAGTTGGCAAACCGTCCGTTAATCGAAGAGCCAGGGAGCGCAAGTAGGGTTCGAACATTCACTGCCCATGATTTACATGATGAATTCAATCGGGCAGCCGAAGACGAGAATAATCAAAGGACGCGAGGGAATACGTGAGGAGTTGCGAGGCCTGTCAGAGGTTCGAAGTAACGGTGCAAAAGTATGCGGAGCCGCTCCACGCGACGGTACCCGTGTGGCCCTTCATGGCGTGGGGAATGGACATTGTAGGGAAACTTCCGAAGGGCGCGGGCCAGAAGGAATATTTACTTGTCGCAACCGATTATTTCACGAAATGGGTCGAAGCGGAAGCCTTCCGTAATGCATCAATATTTATTTCGATCTATTTGGATTGATCGAGTAATATCTCTCCAATTCAGTGGAAGATCAAATAGAGTAGGTCGATTAAGGGATTGGTACTCTAAGTAGTGTCCTTTGTAAACTGATAAGTTTATCAAATCTCCTTTTTCCTGACTTTAGATAAGTGGTTTTCACAACACCAAAAATGGGGAAATTTTTTGAAACGGAGTTTTTGTTTATCCTTTTCTTTGATGTTTTGGTGTGTCAAAACTAACTTTTAGCTTCAAGTTTCTAGAGTGTTCCTAAATGTAATCCTTGTATAAGACTTATTGAGTTGTAATAGAAACTAGGAATTGAAGCTAAAGATCGAGCACATAAAGATCTAGACCTTAAAGAAGGATTGTCAGAAGACAAAGCTCGAGAAGACAAGAATCAAGTTTCAGAAGTTAGAGTAAAGACTCCAAGAAACTTGAAATGATGAAGACTAAGTCTCGGTGCTTGAAACTTAAAATATCCAGAAAAGTCAGTTTCTAGAAACTGATTTTTCACCGAAGAGGAGCGGAAACTTAAAACTGACTATGGAGAATGTTAGTTTTCAGCTTCTGAATTCAAGAGCACGTGAATTACAAGGAGACACAAGGAACCCAAAGTGGAATTCGAAGTCAGACACAAAAATCCTTAAAGTGTAAATAAAAAAGTTAGTGCGAGAAAACTTGAACTTAGATTCCTCGGACTTAAACTTAGTCTGACAAAAGTAGGCATAAAGTACACTGCCGAAAGTGAAAAGCAGACGACAGAGCAAAGCAGACCAGAAGAATGGGCTATGATTGGACAACCCAATCTTTGTCTCTAATGGCTGGATCGTTGAGTCTAACGGGAAGAATTCAAATTGCCGTCTTAGTCACCTATAAATAGTCCAACACTTCGACATAAGAACACACCTGAATCACGTGATAAACTAAGCTAAAACTCTGCCAAACTTTCTACTGAAAACCTCTCTGTTTACTCCATGTTATCTGAACACGAGGCTTAAGTCTTTCGACTCAAGCTATCCCTTTCGTGCATCTACCTAAGTGCATGATTCTCAGGGGCATACTGATTCTCATGGGCGTAGCCAACAACCGTGAAGTTATGGGAAGAACAAAAAACATCCAACCATCCAGATTGAAGGGTGCGTCCTCACTTCAGTTCTGAAGAAGGAGCATGCGATTAGGAGTTTCTGGGCGAGTGACCTAGCAAACCGAAGGATGTAGGTTTTTGACGGGATAGCATAGATCGTGAGAAAACTTGTATTCTGTGACTTAGTGGATTCCCGATTAATTTCGGAAGAATGGACGTAAGATTTTGATTCGGAACCACTATAATATCCTGCGTTACTTACTGCTTTCTTAAGTTTCTGCACTTTAAGTTTGCTTGATTATTTGAAACCTTCAACACTTTCTAAGTATTGAAGTGTATATACGAATTGGAAACTTAAACTTACTCTGATCTTAAAACTGAGTTTTACCAAAACTGAAAACTGAGTCTAAGTCAATTTTCAGCAAGTGCAAAACTGTTTAAAACTTTCGCTGCATACATTTTTACTCTGATTTCGGGACCAATAATATTTAAAATAAATTATAGATACGGCTAGTCCAGCTAAAACGGCTTGTTTCACACTTCAAACAGTCAGTCAAAATAAATTATAAATTTTGAAAATTTTATATTAGCAACTAAATAACTTCTCTCAAATCAGCCAAATCGACCAAATTAAAATCGGTCAAACCATATACACCCCTAGTTATTAATAGGATTACTATATAATTCATGGTAAAACTACTATTCCAATGAAAGAGCAATTATTAATTGCAAACTGCATTAAAAAACCTACATATTGTATTAAATTTATAGCATTCATATTTTATTTATTTATTAATATTGAAAATTTTGAATTTTAATCTATGTATAGGTCATTTTATAAATTGAGCTAAACTTTTTTTCCGTTATAATTTTAAAAAATATTTACTACTGCTATTTAAAAATATCCTTTATGACTTACAATGTGAAAAATATGCAGAATCACACGTTGTATCTTGTGTGATATTTAAAATTGTTGAGTGTATTTCTTAAAGTAAAAAAAAAATCCCCAAAAACTAAAATACATCATACACTACACTTGTCTAAGCCATTTCTTTAAACTCGTCACAATCTATATTATTTCTGGCATTAAGGACACTTTGATCATTCCCCAACACTCAATTCAAAGATATAACATATAACTCATTGTATTTTAATCCTATTTTTTACTAACAAAAATGAAGATTAAGGTAAAATTTCATACAGAAAAAATGTAAAGCAAATATCAATGCTGACAAATATATTAGGTAAGATTTTTAGTACTAATATGCTTTTAACTACTCAACTAATAAAATCTTGATTTAAAATAGATGTATATATAGATTCAAATAGGGGCAGCATTACATGGAAATCCACGAGATCAGCTGCCCCATGAGTTTAGAATTGGTTATTTTTATTTTTTTTACCTTTTAATTTTTTTTTTTAAAAAAAATAAAATTATAAAGTAACCACTCTATCAAATGTGATCCAACCTTTACTGACCTTCAAGTCTATATATGCCGATGGATTGAAGAAAAATATAATTTTATTATCCAATTTGTAAAATAAAACATTATGATAAAAAAAATGTGAAATAACAACTGGAATTTCTGAGGTTAAACAATTATAGTTATTATTGTAAATACAAAAGACATGTACAATATTGAATTACTTTTTTAAATAGTAATTCATTTTATTTAAATTAACACACCCAAATGTCTATAGAAAAGGTCGAACCCATAACCTCTTGATCACAACACAAGTAAGATGTTTACCACTACAGTTAATGATAATAATTTTTATTTAATTAAATTTCACTTAGGAAATTTTCCGAGCAGCCGTCATCATGCTGTGGAGTTGTGTGGCAAAGACTTCCATGGCATGAAGCGGAAGAGAAGTGGGAACTATCACTCCTTGTTGGCCGGTTTTATCCTCGAAGGGTATGTACCAACTCACCGGCAGAGAAGCCCAATCAGCCACACCTTTCGCCACCCCGCCGTACGCCGCCGTGCCCCACCCAAGGTCTACAAGATCTATATTTGTGACTGCCATGGCCGGAGCTATGCCGTTGCCGTAATAGCCCACCGGGAGTGGCGGCTTCATTCGCTTTCGGATATCCACTGTGGCCATGAATGCAATCTCTTCATCGGGTTTGGGGGACACGGCAATTGTCCAGCACCGCCACGCACAGGCCGCCACAACTTCGAATTTCGAGCAGTTTTGGAGATGTGGCGGCAGGCTGCGGCGGAGGGCAGAGATGTCGCCGGCATCGAAGAAGAAGTTGCGTTGCACCAGATGCATTTTGTCGAGTGGGGTGGGGGTGACTGCAGGTACGGGCCGTATGGCGGTGTCATGTTTCCGAGTCAGGAGATGCCTCTGCCACACCGGTGGAACAGAAGGGACTGCAGCGCCGCGAGCTAGTTCTCCGACAGCAGTCATAAACTGGGAAATACCGGCACCGTCGCTCATGGGGTGAGGGAAGCGGTAAGCCAAGATGAATCCACCACATTTGAGGCGCGTAACCTATGAATTAATAATTTGAGATTGTTAGCATCACCCATCTGATCTCCTTATCAAATCAGCTCCCTTATTAGGAGAACGTATGCTTGAACATATTTACTCAAATCAATAGCAGATATTTACTAGAAATCTTTTAAATTCAAAGAAATATTTGATTTTGAAATAGAACTGATATTATAAATTAATATATATTATACGGCAAGTACCTGAAAAATCATTAGGGGGACATTGATTACTTCAGTAGAGACTGGTTCAAGCAGCAACTCTTCCAGGTTTGGGAAAGGTGGAAGAAGGAGCCCCTCAAACTGCTCCAGCGTGACGTCGGCGTCAGCCTCCACGAACACCACCCCCTCGCCGGTACACTCCACCGCCAGATTCCGACCACCGTATTCCCTCAACCTGCCGGCGAATGGGTAGTAAAACACCAAGGCTTTGGCAATGGCCTCACGTGTAATACCCACCGGATCTTTCCCTTCCATCGACCCACATTTCCGATAGATATTTATCCCGGGAACATGGAATCGCAACAAATCCAGACTGTCGAAACCCGACAGAGATTTGATTTGGTAAGGTGTGGGTCCTGCAGGACGGACTAATTCTGGGGATTTTCTGATTACTTTAAATGTTGACGCCATATTTGCATGCCTCTCATGTCTGAACACAGAACTTGCCTATTTATAGATCAAATTAATGAAATATGCAGTGAGCTGGGATCTATATGTATATATATAGCATGTGCACCTGGCCGATTAGAATTGACAAAGAGTAATTTATTGAAACAATTTAATATAGTATTAATAGGTCATCGCGTAAAATGTTTAACTAATGCATTGAAAGCCTCGAAACTTCGAGAGAAAATCCATCATGAACCAGCAGCGAATGAAGATTAGTAGATATTAAAATGGAAGAAATATTATACGCAAGTACCTCGAAAGGAGAGATTGATTCCTTTTCCAACTAAAAAAATAAGTTGTGAAATTGTGAATTAAAGCATTAATCTTATTAAAACTAATTTGCATCGTTTTTATAATTTTATTCCGTGGGAGTCCCCGGGAATTATTTACATATATCTCACCAAAATAAAGGGTGTGGACCCAAAATATCAAAAAACCCTAAATGTGGACATAAATAGCACTTTCGGGATTAAGAAACACGAAAGTTGTTGGGTTTATTGAGGTGGATTGCAAAAAATAATATTTTAATAACGATTAAATATTATATTAATAAAACTAGTTTCGTGTTTATTAAACACAAAGGTAAACTTCGGGAATAGGAAACCCGAAAGTTGTAGAGTTCTGTGCCGTGGCAATATTTTTATTATAAATACAAGTTTCGTGTTTACTGAACACAAAGCTTTGTAAAAATAATATTTTTACTATAAACCCAGTTTCGTGTTTGCTGAACACAAAACTATGTTTCAGGAAATTTTGTTTTGTTTGTTTCGTGAATGGTAAACACAAAAGACTGTATTATACATTTAAAAAAAATTAAAAAGAAATATTAAATAAAAAAATAATATAAAAAATAATGGAAAAAATAAACTAAATCTCAATCAATTCCAACTAAAAGCTCAATAATAATCCACTAAATATCATAATTTTTAAGTTTCTAATACAATAAATCATTCTAAACATCAAGGATCTGTAAATTTAGAATCTTTTCCTCTCTTTTTCAATGGACCTGTGATCTTGCGACGCAAACCCCTACTGATAGCCGCGTGAAGCACACACAATTAATACGTTAAATTTATCAATCCGGTCTCTTTTCTAATTCGCTCAAGTGGATATCATCTACTCAATTGAAGGGTACCAATAGCTAGGTTACTCAAAAGTCGTTGATTTTCATCTATCTAGGCAATGAATCGTAAACTAAGCTTTAAATGCA